>JAOPUG010000333.1:21452903-21467814 GCA_027564375.1 Micropterix facetella | reverse complement strand
CACCCCCCAGAAGTGTAAAAATAGTATTATGATGGGCCCGACCTTGGTCGGTGAATTCCATGGCAGCTCCGTTTGTAAAACAAAAGCAAGTTGGCGGTCTGCGGCACCGGCCTACATTTCTACTCTATACATAAGCAGGAAATGCATGCGTGCATAGTAACTCTGTGTAAGTGTATCAGTGAGAGGAGGTGCTACAGTGCAAGTCACGCACGACCGAGCTTGTCGATGTGGAGGTCCCAGCGCAATCCTGAATCAATTGTAAACCCGAGGTAGTTAATGTTCGTCACCAGAGAAATTGGTTGACTGTTGCACATTACATTCAAATCGGCGGAGTTCGCGACATTTCAGAGATGAAATTGCATAGTATGCGTCTTGTCGATGTTGACAAGAAGTAAGAGCTATTTATGCAAGAACAAAGTGTAGTAGTTACTTAATGTTATTTTTGTTCAATTGAAATATATTTGGACAAATCAATATCGAGGTAATCGGTTTTTAGTTATCTAGCCAGCGGCAAGCCCGAATTCTTTCTGAAAATATACAAGACATGACTAGTACAAAGAAGATAGCACAAATGAAAAGTGAGTTACGGGGCTTATCCATCCCATGAACGCTTAAAGCGCAATAGGTATGCATTTTAATTTTTGTGTCCCAAATCAAGGTGACTCGTTAACAATTAGTAGGTATACTGCTACTGCCCGCAGGGAGAGTACAATCCTGAGGCAGTGTATTTCCAATACATCAAAGGTTTTTACACTCGGAAAGGTGACCTGATCGAGAGGTTCCTAACTAGTCAATGTATAAATGTACAGTCGATATACAGAATGAACACCAACGTTCACCTCAAAGAATTCTTTTATGTTAAGTATAAATGAGTTGATTTTGAAAACAGCCAGTGTGACCACTTTGCTGTTCGCCGATATTAAACATTTTATTACTGTATGACCTATCACAACATTTCCCAAATGGTAGGCTGCGACCCAGCACCAAGCCACGAAAATAAAATAATAAAATACCGAGTCGCAACATTGTCTCTTTGTTGTTTAAACCAATCATACTTGTAAATGATCAAACTTATGTAGTGTGGCGTAGTTGGGGCGGCAAGAGGGATGCGATGTTTTCATCAGAGCGAACACCGCTGTACGGGCGAGTGATAGTCGTGAGTCAGTCGACGAGCCTTGTCTAATGCCCGTGACATCCACCACTGGGTAATTGCCCATTAGAGTTGCTTGATATGTTGAGCCCATTGACCCGGCTTTCTGGGTGTGGCATCGCAGGTATGAGCGCCTTGCGACAGGTATCCGGTAAGACGAGTGATGAATCATCCCACGGTTTTTATTTTACACGACCCGCGCCCCGCCCGAACCGTTTCTATCTGTCGTCCGCTCGCTCAGTCTGACCTAAGCGGCGAGTAAAAGAATGTGTATTTCTGTGGTGATTAGTATTACATACGATGTGACATAGGGGTCACGAATAGGGAGCATAAAAATAACCAGGCCAGGGGAGTAATTCTTGAAAAATTTAGCATGCTAAATTCATTTGTTTGTTTGATAAGCTTTATTGTACATATAAAATTAGGTACAACTCGGTGGGCCTATTGCCAAGTGGCAATATCTTCTGACCATACCGCCAGGGTTATTGTGGATAATAGTCGTACTAACGAACGTGAAGCAGTAGTTACTAGCATAAATCATCTTGATATTAAAGGGAGGAATGGGATATATGTACAAGAGAAGGAGACGGACGGGGAGGGGGGGGGTTATTCTATGGTAATTTGATTTACATGAGCCCTAGACAAATTTAGTAGGTATACCAAATTTTTCAAGAATAGGCCCCCAGGGCAAAAAGAGTTTGAGAAACGCTGAAGTATTTTGGTTGTTTCCAAGCTAAATATGTCTATTTCTAGAAATAAAGATGCGTCTATTTCTAGAATAAAGAAAATTGCTACTCTACTTTGGTCATTTTTAACCCCATTTAAAAAATGGGATCCCCCCCACCCTCTAGATATAGGCCACAGCCTTTCCCAACAAGATTTACTCAGTAGATCGACGGCAAATGAGGAAGCAGATAGATAAGGCTCAGTCTATACTGCCACTGGCGGAGGGATGCACAAGACCAGCTCTGCAAAATGCAGGCAGCAAAGGCAAGACCTTGTGAGGCCGAACGTCTGAATCGGAGTATCGCTTGGGGCTTGCTTGGACAAGCATGCAAAAAGTAGTGGCATACATAGCCTTTTGTTCTGAGAGAGTCCTCAAAATAGAATACACACGTCTACCATTTTTTCAAAGTTCAGTGGCGGGTCCATCAGTCAAGTCCAAGAATCTCTGGCGGATACTAGTGGCCGTACTCTCTGGGATTTGCAGGCTTAACAAAGACAACTATACCTACATTTATAATAAGGGTACAGTAGGCCAGATCGCGCCAGAGACAAGGCAATCGTACGGTAGGTACAATATGAGGAGGGAGAAGGTACATACCAATTTCAATATGGCTAGAGGTTACGCTCTGGAGGGCTGTGTCGCCCATTATAACTTCGGTATTTTAATATTATCCAAGTTTATTGATTTATTAAGAATATTGGCTTTACGCGTACTACCTGTGAAGTATGCAGATGCAATTCATCATTATATCACAAAGATGTTTTACTAATATCCGACAGCTAATCAGTTCTCAATTATTGAATAGCTATTATTTCATTTTAGATCCTCGTATTAATTCATTTTATTTCACTCCGCGCACCTGGTGATGGAAATAGCGGAACTCTTCAGCAGTGACAATTTTAGTTTTTTCGGTGAGTAGTTTTAATAAAAGCATGTTACTTGGTGATGAAAGTGGAAAGGGTAACTCCTGAGTGATAAGTATAGACTGGTGTTGTTTCTGACCATTTTAGTTCTTTTGGAGAGGGGTTCCAATAAATGTATTTCAGAATATTAAACTGTTTACCTTACAAATAACTCTATTTCTAACAGATCTATAGACGAATTCATGCCCACTTTGGGATATGAATTCGTCCTTGATTCCTTCTCTGTTCAAAGGGAGGATTCAGTGTTTGTGTAAGTATGAAGATTGTAACTGTACCTGTATGTTATTGTACAAGTAATACTATTGTAATAGCGTCAGGATGGCAGTTTAATTTCGAAGGGATGAGAAACCTGATTTTAATGTCTCTTACTTGATCATCACCGTCATCAAAGTAATATCAAAACCTTTATTGTATACTTCTCTTTATTCAAAGTGGAGGAAACATTCTGGAAAGATAGTGTCGAATAATAATTCTTGGTTTCTGTGGTTTCAAAATACGCATTGGTGTTTTGGGATGGTCAGGCAGTTTTTTCAAGGGGTGATTCTGTATATCAACTGAACAAGTGATATTTTTGTTTTTTTTTTCATTTTTAGAGATTTTTGTTTATAGATTATTCACGAAAAACTTAATTAAAAATAATCTATTACGAGGGTCGATCAATGAGTACCCGTGTTTGAAGACAGGTGGCGTTAATGAGGTGAGTTGGCAACACCGCCGTGTGCTGCCATCTGTCAAATGACTCCATACTAAATTTCAGACTGATTCATCGGTTAGTTTTTATTTGACAGCCAGTTGTATCACTCGTATGGCATGTTTCTCAATAAAATGGAAAAAGAGCAATATCGATCCGTAATTCGCTTATTTTTGGATGGAAAAACATGCGAATGAATAAAAACGAAGTTGAATGCTGTCTATGGGTAATCTTCACCGTCTATGACAACGGTGAGATATTGTTTCATTGAATTTAAACGCGGTCGTATATCTGTTTATGATGAGGAGCGGTCAAGCCACCCGGCAGACGTTACCGAGGAAATCGTTGAAAAGGTCCACGACATGATTCTCGCTGATCGCCGAACTAAAGTGCGCGAAGTAGCAGAGGCTGTAGGCGTGTCGTACGGAACGGCAATTAATATTTTAAATGATAAGATAAATGTGAGGAAGGTGCCGGCCCGATAGGTACAGCAATTACTCACAGTGGACAACAAGCGGACGGCTGTCAATGTCGAAGCAGTGTTTGGACCTCTTTAAGCGAAACTCGCAGGAGTTTTTGCATAGAGTCATCACCGTTGATGAAACCTGGATACAATGTTATATGCCAAAGACCAAGCAACAGTCAAAACAATGGATTTTTCCAGGTGAATCTGCTCCGAAGAAGAAAAGACGATCCAATCAGCCAGAAAGGTCATGGCCACGATTTTTTGGGATTCGAAAGGAATAATTCTCATGGACTTTTTGCAGAAAGGAAGAACGATAATGGGACAGTACTACAGTGTATTATTGGACCGATTCGATAAAAAATTGAAGGAGACACCGGCCCCATTTGGCTAAGAAAAAGTGTTGTTTCACAACGATAACGCACCAGCATATTCATCCGGAATTGTCACGGCCAAATTGCATGAACTGCGCTACGAATTACTGCCGCACCCACTTTACTCGCCCGACCTGGCTCCCTGCGATTTCTTTCTGTTCCCCAATATAAAAACAGCTTAGAGGGAAAAAAATCAGTTCAAACAAGGAGGTTATCGCTGAGACAGAAGCATATTTTGAAGAGGTCGAGAAATCGTATTTTTGGAGGGGTTAAAGAAATGGCTGAAACATTGGGAAAAGTGTATCGACCTACAAGGAGATTATGTTGAAAAATAAAAACAGAAAAATCCAAAAAACATGCATCTTCCTTCCTAACATGGGTATTTATTGATCGACCCTCGTACTTTTTTAACTTGGGCAGTAATTACCGAGAAAAAAACATTTTTATTTAAACTTAAAATATAATTTCAGTGGTAGCCGGGATAGTATTGTGATCCTGCGGGATTTTTTATTTATATAACGATGGATATATCCGTTTTGAGGTCATCCAAGACGATTAAGACTATTTTCAGAGTGATGTGTATCCGTCTGCCTGTGTGGACGTGTGTGTAATAATATCTCACGATACCTCAAGCTAAGGAATCAATTGAGTTGAAAATTGGTACCTATATAGTCATAGTCTCAACTGGAATGCACCCATTCGTTTTTGACTGTCAAACAAAAGTGTCACTGTCAAAAAATGACAGAAGCCATATCTCACAGAATTTGACTTGCGACATGTCATTTGAAAGCCCTTGAAAAACTTTATTCAGAACAGTTGAAAGTATTTTCTCCAGCTGTCACCTGTCACTAGTTTAAAAAATCTGTTTTGCAACAAAATTTTCCTGGCAGTATCCATCGACGAAGGTATTGATTTTGAGCGAGGTGACCCTTCAGGAGTGAAGGATAGAATAGGAATAATATGTTGATTCTCTTTGGAAAACACATGCACATTTTGAATTTGAACAAAATCAGATATAAATAGTGAATTTCAAAATGGCGTCCTTCGACAATATCAAAAGGTTTAATTTGACACAAGTAACTTGATTACCTGTGGACATATATGTAAATTTTGAATTTGAACGAAATCGGATGAATATGATAGAATTCCAAAATGGTGGCCTTTAGATCGGTCAAAATTTTGAATTTGACAGGTGTCTATCGATTGCCATTTAAAGCACACGTCTAGTTGATCGGTTGAGAACTATAACATTCAATATGGTGGTCATTGGAAACCTCTGGATATGTCAACATTTTGAAATTTGACAGATGCATGTAGATTCGCAACTAAACATAGATAATTTGATCCAAAATCCCAATGCAATAGTGTAAAAACTGCAAAATTTCAAGTTGGCGACCTTTATAAATGTCCTTGGTCGATGAACGGCGGTACACCGGCGTACAACCCAAGCTGGGTAGGTTTTGTGTCGCCCATAACATATTTTATTTCTCAGTAACAAAGGCTAAATCAATCGAAAGATGATTTTAAACCCTGTTTTTCGTGTAGAATAAATAATCTTAAACCCCAAAATCTACTAAATATATATTTTTTTAAATCCGTAAAAAGAAAAATACCACTTTACTTGTTGATGTAAAGAATCACCCGTTAAATAAAATGTCCAACCGTCCCTAACACACAGTAAATACAGAGATATTATACTAAACATACACATAAATGTTTATATCATTTAGAGCCACCAGAATACGTGAATAAAAATATTTGCATATTAAATGAAGAGGAATTCTGAAGAAAATCAATTGAGCAATGTGGAAAACGAAACACTTGAAAAACTGAAAATGGGAAGTAGTAATCTATTTTAACCTCCCAGTTTATTTATTAAGGTATAATAAGAAAATGTAGAGCTCTTTATAATATATACATAAATATACAGAGCGCTGACTGCCGAATGTAATAAGCATGGAATAAAGATAAAAATTAAATATACTACAATATTTTCCAGCAAAATGTATGCTTAAATAAATTATTAAATTTTAACTAACAATACAATCTAGTAACCATCGAATAATAAAAATAGTTTCATATAATTTCATAAAATATTAATAATAGAACGCACCAAGAGTGGAGGCATGGAAGTGCCTAGTACTTTCAAATGCCGCACCGAATGTTCTCAGCTAGTAAGACAGGTGTCAGTTTTGATTTGAGTCAATTTAAAAATAAAGGGCATGGTTAAAAATTCTCTTTTGACTGACATGGAGAATTGTAAGAACCGTGCCTAGCACAAATGCATTCAAATACTAAAATGAATGTCCATACTGAGGTTTTCAGATATAGATTCACATAACGAATGTCCATACCGAGGTTTTCAGATATGGATTCACATAAAGGATGCAGAAAATAAACATAAGCCTGGTTTCTGTTGTAGTTCCTCGGGTATATTTGTCGGAACTACTTCTGTTTTTGATGCGGATAAACGAGCCGGGCCATTGACATTTATATCAACGTTGCTGTAAAGCATGTTGTTTGTGGGGGTGTTATTTGCGAGAGAGGTTCTAGAGCCAGTTAAAGAAGGATGTTGCTGGAGCAAAAGAGCAGTGGATGACGCATTATACGACCCAACTTCTCCAGTGCACCGAATATTAGTGTATTCGCGACCGGCCAATAGCGATCTCTGCTCCGCCTGCATTCTCTGAGTGATGGTCTCGATATAGTGCTGCACCGCGAGATAAACAAATTTGTACTGAGCTTCCGTTTGCACCATACCACTCCGTTGCGCGCGCACCATTTGAATGGTTCTCTGGATGTCGATCTCGCAATCCAGTCCGTTCTTTTTTACTTGGTCGAGGATCATATCGATGACGATAAATGTGCCGGTTCTACCGATTCCGGCGGAGCAGTGGACGCAAATCACAGCCTGCTTCGGGCCATTGGGCTCAGCCATTATTTGGTCCTGCTTCTGGTTGATGTCATAAAGGAAGTTTAGGACGCATCCGGGATCGAGTGGGACGCCGTGATCGGGCCAGGCCAGGAAGTGAAAGTGGAACATGGGACGCGGGGTTTCGCCTTCTTTCGTCACAAGCAGTTCGGTCAGAGTGTAATGAGCGGAGGACTTTTCCGATATGCCTTCGACAGTGTATTTTCCGTGGGTGTAGCTCTCGGTAACTTGGGGCCAGTAGCGGGCGCATTTCGTTTTTCCGCGCTCAATCTCTTTGGTCGTCATGACAATGACTCGTGAATCGTCCTGCCAGAGCATGGCCCAGAAATCGCCAACCGTCGACGGTAAGCAGCCTTGCGTCGCAATGTACGTTTTTGCGAAGCCAAGCGTCGATTCGATGTTGTCATTAGACGGCGGTTCGAGCGAGTCTCCGTCGGATTGTCGGATGTAGTTGGCGTTGATGTATTCAGCACCGACGCCTGCTTCAGGGGAAATGTCGCGTAGGCGCACGCGCGTGTGATCGAACGGTAGAATATTTTTGTAGCGATTTTTTATGCGGTTCTCTGGGCGGTTGCCCTCGTGTCTTGAGAACAAATGCCGGCATTCCTGCTGTTGCAACGTTTCAAACTCTTCCCAGAAGCCAGCTTTTTCGACGCAGTTGCCTTGGTTCTCTTTTTGTAGTTGTCGAACTCGGGTGTGGATGCCGGAAGCATTGATCCTCGTGGCGTTGAACGGCGTTTTGACGTGTACAACATTGCCGGAAGTCTCGACCATTGGGTTGTCTTTGTAGTGTTCGATGAGCTCGGCGAGCGTGTCAAATTTCTCACCACCACCGACGTCGTAGCGATTGTCCTGGCGGCGGATAATAACGTGCGTTATACGCTCTTCCGCTCGGACGGATAGGACGAAGTCGCCTGGTTTGCTCTGCGATTCACGGACAAGGAAAGATCCGTTTCGCCCACGCTCCAGCATCAAGCGTTCGGCCTCTTTCGCCGACAGGTGCCCGTGGAACCAGCGCTCCGTCGTCGGATCGGCACAATTCAACGGATACTTGAGCTCTATGACGTCGCCGTTCTTCTCGCGCAGCTGCCCCTGGTTCTCCATGTAAAACTGCACGAGCTCCGCGAGCGTGGCGAACTTTTCACCGCCGTAGAGGTCGAAGAAGTCGCCGTTGTTCTGAATCTTGATGTGAGTGACTTCATTGTTGCGCCTTACGGATAGAGTGAAATCACCTGGACTGCTGCAGCTGTGTCGCGCTAGGAATGAGCCATCGTACCCCACTTCCATTAGTAGCGCCTCAGCACCGATGCCCGTAATGGATGGGTGGAACCAACGCCGTGAAGCCATCGTAAACGCACATAAAAAGCGATATTTACTTTACATTCCGCGATTTTGACAGTCGGCCCGTCTGTCCACAAAAATCTGTCAAACAAAAATCAATAAAAATGTGTCATCTGCCACGAAACAGTGTTGTGAAGCGTCTCTTTATAAAATAATCGTATATAAAAGTCGCAGTCATTCTTCGCAGATAAGCTAGTTAAAGGCACTCATGATAATTATAACCACTAGTATAGGTATACTCTCTAGTATAGGTATACAACAAAGTACGACTCACAAAGAATTTACAATAATTATTTTATTGCGTATCGTCGGTGTCATGCTGAAATAGGAATAGAAAGGATAGAAAACATGCAAAAAGGGATAGAAATCATTTAAAAATGTGAAAGAAAGGGAGTAACGCTCAGTTTCTGCATGCATCGCTCAACGTCGTAGCCTCGGCGATGTGGTCTGGTACATGCAGACGCTTAAATAATAGTATCGTTTTGTGATGTGATTAAGCTGAATTCCTGTATAAAATATAATCTTACGTTCTATAATCTTACGTGATCGTCGTTTAATATGCCGTTAAAATCAAAGTTGGGAAATAAAACACTGAAATCCCAGACAAGGAAATTAATTTCAAGTATTTACCATTTCGTAAAAGATGAGACCATTCGGAATTAGAATCGAATTGCAAGCGGTCATAACAAGGCTTTCTGCTGCTAGTAAAATATCTAGCACGTCAATAATAATAGAAATTCTAAATTTGCAAAGCCTCCAATAGAAAGTTGTTCGTGATACTGTAGCGTGACTAGGTTAAGAAGAATTTTAAAGGCAATTGAATTTATTTATTATTTCTTGTGGCGATAGTCGTTTAATATGCTTGTTGCAAACTGAACCAAATACAACGGCTTAATGACACATGAGCAATAACCAATGAGAATAGTAAAATACTGATCGTCGTTTAATATGCCTGTCGCAACCTGACGTCATAGCATCTTAATGGCATTTCAATATAACGAAATAATAGACGCAAGTAACGCTGAGACCAGTGAGACGCGTCAGACCAGTGTGGTGAAAACACTGTTAGAGAGTATTTTTAGTGTGTAAAATCATAACGTATAAAAAATAAAAAAGACAGAGGTGTCGTGGGACACCCGATAGGAGTAAAGGTCCTAACTAATTCCATGTTTATTTTAAAGAAATTTCTTAACCGCACTTCCCATTTACTATCTATCGGTCATGCCAAGTAAAGCGATATCTTCACTAGTTTCGCTACAGTTCGCAGTGAGAGAGTGTCAATAATAATAGCATAAATCTAATTTAATGCGTCATATTGGACAAGCGGGGAAGGGTTGGAAACCGAGGGGGATACCGAGGGGGGTACCGAGGAGGGGGTTTGGGTTGGTTAAATTGGAGGGGGGCGGGAGATGGAGTACAGGCACTTCTGGCGACCAAACAGTAACCAAGATGCGAGGAACTGCCACAAATAAAAGAAGAAGAAGAAACATCTCGCTCTTCTGACGGTAAAGCGTCTCACCAAAAGCGTCCCATTGCATTTTTTGCGAGTTCACTCTCGCCGCATGTAACCCCGGTAAAAGAGCTTCGCTCCAAAATATAAAAGATTTCAGTATTTTTAAGAGTTCTGTAAATATTAATGGATTTAGATGAAAAAAAAACAGAAAATAAACGAAAACTTTTAATTCCAAAACATGATATTAAATTGCAGCGCATAAATTAGCGATTTCCGCGATCAAAATAGATCAATTGTACTGATGAGCCATATATCCACCGCAGCCAAACTATTTCTAAATCATGGACATGCAGTCTTACAAATGGCCTCAAAATGCATATTTCCTAGGGACAGCAATTGATAGTGGTTCACGCTGGAGGTAGTAATATGTATCCAATGCAATGCTGGTATATAAATCTTCCTAAAGATTATCACCACGATATGTACTTCAATAATAATTAAAAATGGCTTAAGGATACTTAAAACACGAATGGCTTAAAGGTGGCTTAAGCTAATAGCTTAAATATGGCTCAAAACACGAATATAGAGGGTTCTATCTTCTTTGATATCGCTACGGTAGACTAAGTTTTTCGGAGAGAAGATTTTTTCTCTGTTTTATCTACCTCCGCCCAATAAATGGCGTGATGTTGCCAAAGGCCATCTATTGCGTATTACTGAGGAGGAGTTAGCGAACACTGAGGAGGAGTTATGTGCTGCTAAAGGAACTATAAATCCAATCGCCATTGGTAAATTATTATTCGACCGCAAGGTTGAGGGTGTCCTGCACATTAAAAGAAAAAGAAGCAACTGTACTGAGGTTTCTTTCAAGTTGGGAAGGGATGCGAACCCTTTCATCTCCCTGCCGCTCCTAGGGGAGCATTCCGTGATGGTTTAATCAAGAGTATCGATACCTCTCTGTCAGATAGCAAGTTGATCGATGGTTTCAACTTAAGCAACTCAATCTGAGTCCACACACTTTACAGGGATAAGTCGAGCGGTGAGTCCATTTATAAACCTTCCCGCAAGGTGGTTGTTATTTTTGAGGCCCAGATACTCCCCGAAAAGGTTTATCTTTTTTGCAATGCCTTAGCAGTCGAGCCTTACACTCTTCCGGTACTTCAATGCCTCATTCAACTGATGTCGATTCAGACATAATCGCAATACTTGTAGCGCAAGAGTCTCACATTGTTTCCGCTGTCCTGGCAAGCACTCCAGGGCGGACTGCAAGTCAGAGACCGTGCAGTTCGTAAACTGTAATTCCTCCACACAGTATGCCAACAACAACCAGTGTGAGGAATATATGAGACAAAAAAATAAACACCTGATGTTGACGGAAAATGTTTAATATTTCGATGCCGCTGCAAAAGTTAATAAAAAGTTCCCCTGTTTTCCACTGTTGCCTCATATTATGCCTGCCCCCAAACCTGTTGTTGAAAGGCATCTACTGCCCTCGGATTGTTTTGTTTCAGTGGTTTCAACTAACTAAATAAGTTTCCTCCAATTGCAGCGGTACACCTCGCAGAAATCACCCTCTTTGGATGGAGCCATTAAAATTTTAAGAAGACTAGACTAGACAGGGTATCGTACTAAAATGCCCAATGCGGCACAATTATATTTTTAGAATGAACGTTATTTCATAATTTGTTATATGCGAGAATAAAATAAGTGCCACATTGGTGGTTTTGGCGTGATGATATTAAAATGTTTTCAATATTTATAGCCAAATAACCAAACAAATGATCAAAAAATAGTTGGCTTGTTTGGACTACTTCTACCACACATTGGCGATTTTGGCCAAACATTCTCCTTTTTATTCCAAGGATGTATACAGTTAACCCAAAACTCCCATTCTGGCCCATTGGTAGTTTGTTTTAGCATAACAATGATATGTTAGTGGAATTATCGTATGCGTAAGAGAATATCGAACCCCACTTTCCCAGTAGAGTTCGCCAGTTTCTCAAAGCAATTCGACTCGCCGCACGGCCCACTCCTAATATTCGTATGAAGCAACACCGGACGAGTGGCGTAGTTAGTTTGTTTCTCAGAAAGTTGTGTTTTCTTTCTCTGGGTTTTTCGTCCGTGTGAACGTTTTTGCTGCGGTGTGATGATCCGTCTTCCTCTATTCCTCTACGCGACGTGTTGGATTTACAAGTGATTGAAAATTACGTATTCGGGTGAAGTGAAACTTGGATCGATACATTGAGCAAGCCAGCCAGCCTCTTTCTGAAATGAGCGATTACACGGATCTAAAAGACAGGGGCCGGGGGTCTTGGAAAAAGGATAGCCCGCCGGTCTTGAGACGTCTTTTCAGCACGGAGCCAGCAACAGCGAGAGAATTAAAAGGTTTGTTTTTGTTACGATTTCATTCTTGCATTTTGTAAAGAAGCAGGACAGGTCTATTTGGGTAGGACCAACATTACCGAAGCAAATCCGCCAATATTTATTCAGATTAGAATAATTATTTATGATAAATGCAAATAAGATTCAAACTATAAGTTTTGAAACATAATTTTTACGTTTTTTAATCATTTGATTGCGGCAATGTTGGTAGATAATTTATTATAAGGTTAATGACCATAGAATAGTGATGACTCTAGCATATAATAATGGCCAGATCTATACAATGTGAATACTCCCTGTAACAATAACACTTATTGTTGCAAACAAGAATATATTCTAATTACTTCAGTTGCATATCTATAATAACATCCTTTGTTTATATTTTACTATAGAAAGGTCGAGGTATAGAATTTGTCAGCATTTATGTGAAGACTTTTTTGATGGCTTTTTTGTTTGTTTCTACTTTTTATTGTGACATTTCTCAATGAGCAGGTTTATTATCATACGACAATCTCTTACAACCAACCCATTAAAAAAATAAACACTACTAAATATTGTTTTAACCATTTGACAGTTTTTATAAAAATAAACATCGTAACATAACATAAAATATTGAAGGAAGCATTACGCTCATAGCCAAGGGCGTAGCCAAAATTTTGTCCAGGAGGGGCAGGCGAGGGAAAACTAATAATATGCATGCTACAGAAATATTTATTATTGAAAAAAAAAAAATATTTTATTGCACTAGGAGTAATTTTCGAGGTTTCTTGCTAACTAAATTAAGATTGCGTTTTTTGTTGTATGAAATAATATTCTTGCCTCCGCTGCTAGGGGGGGCAAGTGCCCCCCTGCTTGTACTTGGTGACGCCCTTGCTCATAGCGTACCCTAATTACATCCGAAGTTCCAATCTGAGATACGCTAGCATATCGGTCCTAGATACTCTAGGATACGGAAAATGCTTTTGGATTTAATAAACATTTGAACTATACCAGTTAGGTCCTGAGATCCCACCGTGCGCCGATAGGTGATCTCGTTATTCACGTACATTAAAGCGCATAATTATTATTTATTGAAACCTGCATACCAAATAAAAAATTGATATCTTTATTTATAGAAATAATAAGAGCTATTATATTATTATTTTATTTTGAGATGGTTCCCTTATTGGCGTTTATAGAACGCCGTCTATGAACTGAACTGAACATTAGACAAGATTAATCAATGTTTGGAACTATGATTGCCATCTAAACGTTGCATTTCGTAGTAAAATCCAATCGGCCAGAACGTAGTACGGCCAGAGAATACATAATACTACTGTGTAGAGAACGAACACTCCCTGCCTCCCGCCAAAACCAGCCATTTTTGGGTGTTTAAACACCAGTAAAATAAAAAACAAGATTTCTCTGCTTCCCTCAAGATGCAATAAGGTAGGTGACATACCTACTTAGGTACGCTTATTTATTTGTGTAGGTATATTACCATTCATTATAATAGCGGTTTATAATGCTATTTCCTCAGTATCTGGAAACTTTTATCTAGTCAACTACCGTTATTATGTGCATATGATAGTCGCGCCAACCCTGGTGCTGCTGCTATAATACATACGCACCACACTTACATGTATTCATTATGCGCATGTATTGAACCTAGAGATTCAAAGTTGCATTACTTCATAATTTTATCAATTATATGTATTATGAAGCATAATAATAATTATTTATTTTTCATTAAAAAAGGCGAGCTTATTGCCTTTCGGCAATATCTATCATCTAATATATTCAGGAAATACAAAAAGTTTTATATTTTTCTGAGTAGGTGATTTGTATATTGTTGTAATGATTATATTTTCCTCTAGTAGGATATGTAAGCAGTTCGCATCGTTTATAGGCTTTTCTGTGATATGAAGCTGTCAAATTGGATCGTATATATATACACTGCCACAGAATCATTTTGCTGTTGCGAGATATTTGTGTCATAATATTTAAAACCCCACATAGTCAGAGTCATAAAGTTTGTTTAACCGACGTTCTGTTAAAATGATACATTGAAGATATTGTCCAATATCTGTAGGGCCTTAGGAAATTCATCGTAGTTTTTGCTAATAGAGTGTATGTTCATTGATAAAATGTTGATGGTTTTATTTATTAAAGTGTATATACCTACTTACTCAAAGATTTTGGGCATTCAAATTGTTTGCACTCTGTATTAGTGAAACTGTCCAATGATCTATGTATAAGGTTAGCCATCGTGTATTATTTTGTGTCGGCTTTGGAATAGCTATTATATTTTAGTTGACTATTTTGTATCAAGTTTTTTTAAAAAATATTTAGTATTGTTTTAAATTGACACATTAGAATCAATTTTATCCTTTCTTTTATTATTAATTTCGTTTTATTGTTCCCTGTTTTATTGTCGTACCGTTTTACTTATAATGGTTCTAATAGTAGAAACTTTATTGTATTTATTTAGTTAATATA
>JAOPUG010000333.1:21417607-21431534 GCA_027564375.1 Micropterix facetella | reverse complement strand
TATATATACACACACACAGGCTGGGCCATTTAAATTTTCGGCATCTGGAAATATTATAACATTTTATTTGTTTTCTGATCGGCTTATGACAGCCCACGTTCGAAGAGTCAGTCCAAGTGAATTTAATCCATGGAACAGTACGAACACAACGTGCGTATCATGCCAAATATAGAGCGAGAGAGTGCCTTCAGACCACACAATTAGGCGTTTACACGCAAAATTTATCGCCACCGGCAAATGATGGTAATACCCGTCATCAAGGCCGACGTCGTCTCAGGCGGTCTCATGAGAACATTGAGGCTATACAGGCCAGCGTTGAGAGATCACCGTCTACACCGAAACGTCGCCGATCTTCGCAGTTGGACATCCCTTCCACGTCTCTCTGTCTGCCTTTTTAATCCCATTCTGACTGAACGGCATGGACAACTTTTGGTTCTAAACGGACGGCGCCACAGCTCAGATAGCCTGAGATATATTGTCATAAACCCTCTCCATATATTTTCATTTTCTCACCTTACCTAATCCTTCGTCCTTCACAATGGCACACTTTTACTTAATAAAATAAGACTAATAAAAACCAGTCAGAAAAATAAAAAGACAAATACTCAATAATCATTTACGTAAAACGACAATAATCATAACGAATAATCATACATTATCAAATTATTCCTACGAGGTTTACCTCCTATGTTTTAATATAACAATAATCAGTTTTGTATGCTTTCTAATTTATACTTTTACATATATTTATATATGTATATTAAAGATATTGTAATTTTTTGTCGATGTCGTCTATTTTATAAATAGCATGTGCGATGAGCCAGTGTTTAACTCTATATTCGAAAAATTTTGGTTCTAAATCTCGTATTGACTTTGGAAGGTTATTAAAGAGTTTAAAAGTCAAATATACACATGACTTTTGGTTTATAGTCAAACAGACTTTGGGGAGGGCTATGCTGGCTTTATTGTGCGTGTCGTGATCATGTATGTGCATGTTAAGCGTACTCGCGTGTGTTGTTTTTAGCAAATACTAAACAACTGAGAATATACGCTGAAGAAGGCGCAAAATGTGTGCCCTCCGTACACCGGCTATAGTCCTCACCGCCTGCTTTTGGGGACGAATGCTTGGTTACTGTCAGTAGCATTCCCCCAAACAAGGATTGCGTACGACACGAGTGGCAGCATGCATGATACGCGCTCAAAGCCGCACTCTACCCGCTGAGAAATTTAATTCTTCGGATAGCAAATGTCGCAGACGATAGACTTTTACATAAATTATTGATGTGATATTTCCACTTTAGATTATGGTCGACGGTCACTCCTAGTAACTTTGTTTCCATGACAAAATCAATGACTGCTGAGACCTGATTTTTAACCTTAGCTCGATAGGCGAATTGAATTCCTACTGTTTTCAAAGCATTTAATACTAACTTGTTATCTCGGAACCATTTAGTTGCTATTTGTAAACAGTTTTTAATTGTATCGGGGAGAGCATTTATTTTTCTATATTTTATTAAGAAGCTAGTGTCGTTTCCATAAACGATTATTTTTTATAACATTGCTTCAGTAATAGCATGTATAAAGAGTATGAACAATAGCAGCGATAGGTAATCGGCAACTGTTTCTATACCTATTTTAAGTAATGCTACAATGTCGGCAACGCTACTATAATTACTTATTTCTTCATTGCGCAATACATACTTTAAACTGTCTTCGAATCATATAGCGTCGCAACAAAAGAGAAACTATATTTTTTCTCTTTTGTTCTCTTTTTTCTCACCTTGTAGAAATGGTACAACAGGTTATCGTTAAAAATAGCCTTAAATTAATTCATATGAATGAACACACTAATGAAGTATACATGTGACCCTTCATTGTGAAAAACCGATCTTCCTGGTATAATTTTTTCTCGATTCATCTACGTAAAAATAGAGTTTCCGGTGCCGAAAGAAAATACCCACCCTGTTTATTATATACTAGTTAGTTATAGCGTGCCCAAGGCGCCCGTTGTCAAATAGATCCCCGCTTTATTATAACCTTAAAAATTAATTATTTGGAAATGTTTATAGTTCATTTCATATTGCATTTAAAGGAAATTAATCCCCATCCGCAACGGTAAACGTCACGCCGTTCCAAAAAATTCTTCGTATTTCAAACTTTTAATGTATTTTTAGAATGTACTTCCCTCATGTGACAGCTCGCGCCAGCCATCTACGGCTCGCGTCCGCCTAATCCGTCATCGGCCGAAGTATGCTCGCGGACGCGTAATTTTCAGAACGTACTTAGAAACAAATGCAAGAAGAAATTATATTAGATGTAATCGACAAAGTTTAACCTTTAGTGGAACACTCGCATCGGGCGGTAACGGTTACATCACATCGGGCGCCAACGTCACAGCGATACAGAGCCAGTCATTGAGTCAGTGAGATCAGCGTAACTATATATTACAATGATACCGTTAATAGTCAGCCACAACAAAAAAAAAATCAGAATTGCAAGTCTTTTAGTACACATCTATCTGTTGGGCGTGGCATATAAAGTTCCGCATAAATCCGAAGTTCTAAATTTCAAATCAAACACATTACACCCTATCCATCGAGCTAAGAGGCCGGGTGGAAACTACAGTAGTTTAAATGAGTTCTGCGGCGCGTTCACTTGGCGGAAAACTTACAGCTGAGCGGATGCAGTTTCCTTTTCAGCATTCCTGAAATGTTTTCCCCTTTAAAAGTTGCGCCGCGCGCCGCGTCTTCGTTAACTATTTTCGGCATCAGTGAACTTGGCACTGCATTACGTTCGGTTGATTGGAGAATTGAGATGGACTTGTGTAAATGCAGTATTTATGCTTCACTGAGGCGGAATATGTTAGGCAAAATGTTGTTAGTTCGGCCCACCGTGCGGGAGAGGGAGTCGAAGTCTTACAATCGTGCGAACGATGTAATGCCATTAAATCGCCCAAAACGACTTTTCTCAAAGATCCACAGCCAGGCAGACAAACACAAGTTATTTTGTGGTTTAAATGGACTCTAGGACATGAAATGAAAACGTCCAGAAACAATTTTCTCGACGTTACATATGTCCTTACATTACAGAGTCCATCTAAACTAGGAAAGGGTTTGTGTATGTATGTCTGAATGCGTGGATGTTAAAATGCACGATTACACGAGTAAACTACGTCCGTTTTAGAATTGTTTTTTTTTCAAACGTTAATTATGGCCAATGAGCAGAGCTCATTTGATTTTGGGAGTCTGTATGACCTAATTATTTTATAAATTATATTTATTTTATTTAATGACGACCGTCAGAATCCTCTGTCGGCCGATACAGAGGATTCTACCAACTACCTGGCTCGGTGCGCTGGTCAGGAATTAGTATTCGACTCAACCGCTAGATGGCGACAAAAAGTCAGAACTTAAAGTCACATCTAAACATCCTAATATATTTATACATGCATACAAAAAATAATTATGGCCGATGTTCATGGCCAAAGAACTCAAAATGACAAACCCTTGGGTTTTCCCCTTGCCAAGTTTGGTCTTAAGTAATCTTTTGCTACTCTCTAACCCTCTAGAAGCTATGAGTAAAACTGACGCTTTTTTTGTGTGGAGGATGCGCAAAGACTAATTAAATATGAGGCTTATATTTTTTTTAACCTGTCCTTTAATCGGGAGAGTATATTATTATTCTAATACTTAGATTACAATTGATTTATTTTTATCATATCAAATAAATATAAATACCGATATCCCATTCCTCTCGTTTCATATCCTATCCCCTATTATTATTTTTTGCTTTCACTTATTGAATTTGCGACTAACAATGTAATGTTAGTCGATAGTAATTTTATTTAATTTTATTCAACTTAATTTTGATAAGTTATCTTATAAGGAAATACTGTAAGATACCACTGTAGGAAGCAATTAATCGGCCAGTGAAATATTGTACTATGGTAATTTTGTAATAATTATAGAAGCGCTGTATGTTTTCCAAAGAAGAAATAAATAAATAAACAAAAAAAATAAGACGAAATTTTAAGCAAATATTAGGCAGATTGTATATCATAATATATGGATGAGTGTTGCTGAATCCCGAGAAGAATGGCGTTCAAAAGGGAAGCCTTCAATCAGCAGTGGGTGTCATTATGCTAACCACTTTTTTTTTAATTCTCAACGCTACTCAAACCAGCGTACATAAAGGAAGCTTAAAAGTTACCTATACTTTACTTCTTAAGCTTTCTTGTTTGTATATTTGTGTGTGTGTGTGTCTGTGTGTTTTATGCCTGTGTGCGTGTCTTGTTTGTATATTTGCGTGTGTGTTTCTGTGTGTGTCTGTATGTTTGTATATTTGTTTGTGTTTGTCTGTGTGTCGGTTTACAAAGCAGCGAAGTTCGGAAAGAAAGTAATACGCCCGTTTCGCCTTACCAGCCAATATCTCAATGGCATGTCGCTTGACAGCTCCAATGAGCCTGTAAGTCTATAAAAAATAAATCACAGATCATAGTAACATCGGTGCATTTCGATTTTATAGTCACAATTGGATAAAGGTAATGAGAGCGAATGCTCGCTATCCCGCGGGGATTAGTAATATCACACAAAGCATTGTTAATATACCTAAAGCTGGGCGACCATATGGAAATTTACCCCATTCTCGGAACGGCCGTTCAGACGCCGTTTAGAGATATTTATAGTCGTAAATAGAACAATAGAAAACGTACAAAATATAGTTTCGTAAAATCATCGCTTAAGTTTTAACGCTGCGTAAGTCATTCTTAGACGAAAATGAAATGTTCGATGAGAGGAGGGGGGAATCATGGCGCGTCTTTTTATGATTATCTAAGCTACGGGCGAACCCGCCAATCAACGAACTCTATCGTTATATCACCCTGAGAGGAGCGCAGAGACTTTAGGATAGGTCAAGCTACGCCGCCAGCTCGTCAGAGTCCAACGCCTCACGGCGAGGCACTAGGAATTGCCACCCAGTGAGCAGCCTTACTCCTTGAAGCTCAGATTTACATGGATTTCTCCCTTCCTCCCGTCTGGTCACGGGTTCGAAATCGCTTGCGCGGCCTCTACCTGATGTAGTGTACGCGGTATTCCGTGACCAACGGATCATTTCTAAGGATAGGTGATATCAGGTCAACATCTATCCCCGCGTCTTAGGAGACATATACTCCCAGACTCCCCCTGGTATTCGCCGGAGTTGCGGGCCTAGTCTTACATGCAAGTGCTCTGCCAGTCGTCCCTCAAACCGGCCAGATCCGCGCCTGAAGTGTTTTCCCGGATACGCACGCCTGCTCCCAACTGTCTGCAGGATATAGTTGAAGGCAGTCGATGGCGGGTTAAGTCCTTCTTCGAAGAGGCTCCCGGATGTGTATTGAACCGTGAGTTGGGCCGATCAAAGATCACATAAAACTGGCTATCACTAACCCAACATTAGGATCCGGTTGATCAATCATAGTGCAAGGAACATATACCCACATTGGTTTGTTTGGCGGAGTGAGCTAGAGCGTTGTCTCCATGGAGGATCATTTTGCTTCGTGGGCGTCTTTCTTTAACGTTTTCTAAAACAAAAGGCAAGCAACTATTCCCATAAGAGCGCGCAGTCACTATTCTTTTATTTTTTAAAGTATAGTCGCCCGATCTGTCAAAGAAGGAAGCAATCATCTTATTTTCATCACTCCCTCCTTTCCTCACTTTCATTGGAAACTTTTCGTAGGGAAAGATCCACTGCGCAGATTGCCTTCTGGTTTCGCAGGCCTATAGCGGTAGATCCAGCTTTGAATACCTGTAACTATTTCAAACATAGCAATTCATCGATTAGCTCCACGCAACAGTGCTTTTGAGCGCCGCTTACATAGTGGGCTATCCATCTTATACCACAAAGCTTCCTAACGTGTAGGTGATCGTATAAAATGGTTTGAACTTGGCTCATACCAATAACTAATGCGGGCATTTGCTGATATGCCGTTCAATTGTCTGCTTTAATCATGAACCGCACAGTGTCGATGTTTTCTCCATCACCGCCGTCTCAGGACGCCCTACCCTCAGTTCGTCACTGAGGCGGTTTCGGTCACCTTTAAATTTATCGAATCAGTGATAAACATCGTCACTGGCCGGGGCTTCATTACCAAATGCTAACTAAGTCTTTCATAACTTTGTTTCTGTTTTAGACAGTAACGAAAATCATAAAAAATCATTGAACGAAAATTTTCTCGTGTTAAATGCATTTTTCCGCGAACACACAATTTTGAAATTGCTGCTAGATATAAAATACAAATGACGCAATTGAAGTTTCATTGGCGTTTGACAAATACAGAATTCAATTTCTAAAATTATTTTTCCTAGCACATTGTTAATTGGCCAGTTCTAACAACATTCGTTTGACCCATTGTAGCTAATTATATTATCTGCGACTGAGTAATTTCGTATGAAAATGCAAGCAAACACGCAAAACAGAAAGCGGATACGGCCAGATATGTATTGCCTTATAGCTTGTCTGTTAGCGCTCGATCTATCGCGGACACCTACTAGTATGGAACAGCATCAATTACCAATGACTTATCCGCAACGACGACGGAGTGCCATCAAAAGAAGAAGAGAAGATATATTTATCTACAAGCAATAAATAACTATAATATTAAAGTGTACTCGCTGACCAGTGTAGATGAGACTTATATGAAATCGAAGACTATCGCGGTTATTCGACAGTATAAATAGATCAGATTAAACGAATTTACCGCGTGATTTTTTAGCACTCGACGTTTCGGCTATTTTGCAACCACCGAAGTCTAGGGTAGACTAAAATGCTGTCAGTAGTCATCCGTTGTTCTGCGGGTAGGCGGCAAACTGCTGCTGTTACTAAGCATATTATAACGGCGGTGGATGGCGGGTTCGGCTCGCGCGCTAATTTTGAAAATCCGCCATGCACACAACACTCACTGTATCTCGTGTTACGACTTTGCGTTTGGCGATGGGCATTGACAACATTTTAAGAAACGGATTCCAAGTAGTAGAGTCAGCTCCTGAGTTTCATCTGTATTGGATCGTGTGCGTATCTTGTGATATTTTCCGTAACTATTTTTCATAAGGACATCATTTACATGTTCGATCTCCTGCGGAAAATGCTCAGCGTCGCATAGATCGCGTGCTCGATTCATGAGCGACGTTTGCACTGAAGGTAGATGGTAGGGATGCTGGTGTGATCTGGCATGCAAATATCTGCCTGTATGTGTGGGCTTCCAATATACTGTATATCCAAGAGTATTGTCACTTCTCCTCGTCACTTTGACATCCAAAAAAGCCAGAAAGCCGTCCTTTTCTATTTCAAAAGTGAATCTTATTTTGGGGTGTATGGAGGATGACCCAGGAATTCTTCCACCGTTTGTATTTTACATCCTTTAGGATGCAGAAAGTGTCGTCCACATAACAAATCCAAAGAATGGGTTTAATTTTGGAGGCTACTTAGCGACTTATACATGGAAGATTTTGAGAAACTAGCAATCAAAATCTCCAAAATTAAATACTACCCCACCACTGTTATAATTTACGCTGTAACAGCAGCAGTTTGCCGCCTACCCGCAAAAAAACGGATGACGACTAACAGCACATTAGTCTACTCTAGACAACGGCTGTTGCAACATCGCCGAAAAGTCGTGTGCTTAAAAACTTCACGCGGTAAATTCGTTTAATCTAATCTATTGATAAGACTAGTTGTGAGAACCATCGAATGTTCTAGAAATGTTTGTTAAGTAATTGATAACGACTGTTCAAATATGTAAGCGGATAGATTAAGACGGCATTATTTTTATAGCAGTAGTATCGAATGGACTTTAATTAAATTAACTGTAATCCTTATTAAAATAAGTTTCTTTATTTTAAGAGTCAATCCGCGACACCACCGATAATTGGCCGAGCAGCGCATCCAGTATAAACACACCGCGTCCCCCCGCCTAAGACTAATTGTAAACCTACAGACTTAAGAAGCTGTATCTCTGTTTCGCCTAAGATTTCAGTCAAGTTGTCATACAATTAAATTTTAGGAGTATTATAAGCTTTATTTTAGTATAAGTCTCAAAACGTCTGTTATCCTTTAGGGAAGTGAGTATATTTGTACCTGCACAAATGAGGGTGTTTTGTATGCGTGTGTATTTTCAAGATGTTAAAGATGTGAATGTATTGTTTGTTGATTTCGAAAAATTTGGTCGATGTAGGTTGGTGTGTCATGGTGGGGGTTCATTGTTTATCTAGTTACCTTTTTTAAGTCTTCCTGATTCAGGTATTTTTTTAACTGTATTTTCGAATTCATCACTGTACTATTTCATTACTTTGTTTATTTAAGAGTTACCAAAATAATTCGTGGTACATCGGGGCATCATGAATAAATATGTCGATTGTTTTGGTCGTAATAGGCTCCAACACATTATCTAAAATTGTCTGGCCTATCAACGGCGCAATCAAAAAAATTTATACAGAAATGCAATATCCGCTAGTATGCGTATTTTTTCAAGCTCTCACAATATGGTAGTAGTCTAGTGGCTGGGTATACAAACCAAACGTAAAGCATTTGTTTTTTTTTTAAACTTTTTTTCTTAAAAAATGTTTTTGGATATTTGTAGTTTCATTTACGTGCGATTATTCTGCTCGAAATACTGAGTTGAAAATCACCTACAACTTTTTTGTTTAGGCCTTTGTTATCGAGTAAAACAATCATTTATGTTCAACTTTCGGATATTCATAATTTTTTTCTCGGTAGCAAAGGCCTGTTTCAAAAAATATTGTAGATGATTGATTTTCACCTTAATGTTTCGCGTAGAATAAGCTCCCGTAAACATAATCTACTGATATAGACAAAACTCAGAAGCCGAGCAGATCAAGAGCATTCTTACCATTCGTCAATGGCGTGACTGATCAAATAAGTAAAATGCTCCACAAATTCAATAAAAAAAACGTTCTTCAAACCGACCCAAAACATCTCGATCTCTGGGGTCTGTAAAGAATGTAATACCACTGCAATCTCCGGGTGTATATAATCGAATGCAGCTGTGGGTTAGCCTACATTAGACAAACGAAACGGCCCATAGCCACTCAACTGATGGAACACATCAAAGTGGTTAATAATGTTCAGCGAGAAAAATCAGCGTTCTGCGAACAAATTATGGGTAACGGAACTAATGACTGGGTGCAGTTTCAAAATCCCATTGTGCTATTCAAAGAACAATTTTACTTTCCGCGCATGATCCGGGAAGCCATCGAAATAAGAAGAACCCCGAACTTCAATAGAGAAGACGGTTTCAAACTCTCTGCGATGTGAATCTGCTTCTTAAAATGTTCTCAATGCCCATCGCCGAACGCAAGGATGTAAAATAAGATACAGTGAGTGTTGTGTGCACGGCGGATTTTCAAAATTCGCACGCGCCGAACCCGCCGCCCCACCACCGTTATAATCTACGCAGTAGCAGCAGCAGCTTGCCGCCTACCCGCAGAACAACGGATAATGACTGACAGTGCTTTAGTCTACCCTAGACGACGGCGGTTGCAACATCGTTGAAACGTCGGGTGCTGAAAAACTTCACACTGTAAATTCGTTAATCTTATTTATAATTCTCCATATAGCCCAGACTTGGCTCCGAGTGTATACCATATTTTCCTCAAATTGAAGGATTTTTTTGGCCGGGAATCACTATGGAAGTGAACGAATTGGAAGTTGTTAATGACTGGTTCAACATCTTGGCGGTAATTAAGTATACAGAAGGCATAGAAAAACTCGTGATACGCTTTGACAAATGTTTAAATGTGTATGGCGACTATGTAGAAAAATAACTACGGTATCTATCGGATGTGTTGTAAAATATGTTTTGTTTCATTATCTTAAATAAAAATATCTAGAGAAACAAACGTTCTTTACTTTTAGAATGACACTCGTAAATTTAGCAGATGAGCGTGCGATTGTGAACTGACCGCCTATCGGCCATTTTAGTGAGAGAGAACAAAAAAAAGATACGAGTGATAGGTCGTTCGGAAACGTTCGTGCTATTATACAATTCGACCAGTAGTAGCATTAAAACAATCAAAATAAAGCAAAAGAAATAAATATGGGTTTAATTGCAGGGAGGAGAGCTCGGAAGACGGCTGGGACACAGACATGGACCCTGAAATGGCAGCCGGCTTCTTAGAATTCCTCAAGATGTCCAACCAGATAAAGCGATAAAACAGTACCCTGCGGCCGCAAAACAACCTGCCCCCATGGCCTGACATTTTTCACCACCCGACTAAATAGGACTTCGACTGAGGGAGCGATGCTCACCCTCATACACTAAATTTAACTAAAAACAATAGGGAGCATTTGTCGATTTCGTCCTTCGAATCTTATTTAATGACTGAAAGCTGTGTATAACTGATGTGATTTGTTAAAAAAAAGAGAGTTCTTCGTATTTATGTATATAATTTGCGCTAGGGTTGTTCAACAGCATACAAGGACGCTGTTATGTTTTGTTAGATTTTGAAAATCAATTCTCCTTTAAATTGTATTAGAGAAATGTATATTGAAACAAAACAATAGCAACCCTGATAAGTACTACACAAAATCCCATTCGCTGTCATTGCACAATGCCTTCTGCATTTATTTTCACCAAAGAATGTTTTTTTTTTGTTTTCACTTTTCTGCGATACTGGCCTCATATTCCATTTTTTTTCTTTTACTTTTACTGATTATTGATATATAAACAAGAGTAGATTTATCGATAAGCATCAAAAAATATAGACAAAAGATAAAAAATAAAATAAAAAAGCATAATGAATGTCAAGCTTTCAACTTAGGAAATAGATTTACAAACAAAAAAAAAAGAAAGGTTTCATAATACGTCCCGAATTCCATTGCAATTATTTTCGTCATTATGGAACCTTGTGTCATTTAAGAGTTTTCCCCCACGCTTGTGCATTTTTTGAAACATTTTTTTTTGTTCATTTTGGCATCTTCGGGTCTTCAATTAAAAAAATTGTGCGTAGACGAAATTATGTATGCTAATATAGATTTCCCTTTGTTGTTTCATGAATTTATTAAGAGTAAGAAGTATCTTTTCGGAGGGAATATGGTGATTCGAGAGTTCTTTTTTATGCGCAAAAATATCATATCATCCTGTATTCCCTTCTAGAGAGATTTATTGTGAAATTGCCCTTTCCTGAGCATTGGTTGAAGGTGTATTTTATTATAAATTTTAAATAAATGATACGAAAAATTATTTGCTCTAAAATGTTGTTTTTATTTCTTTTTAAAATATACATTTGAGATTTTTGTACTTTACCTGTCTACAACTCTATATTACATATTTTCTATTACGATAAGAGCAGCAACTGCAAACATAATATTATAAATAATTTTATTTACAAAATTGCGAGGCGCATTTTATACCAAAACTATATTGAGGATTAATTTAATCAAATACTAAATGATTCACCGCATCCACAGGTTCCTTTGATATTTGGATTGTTAAAGACGAATTCAGCTGATAGTTTGTTTTCTACGTAATCCATTTCTGTACCTAAAAACAAAAATAATTTGGTGGTTATCTAAAATGAAGAAACGGACATTACTGATAAGAACCTAGGAGGCTGATGAATAGCTACTAGCCGTGCTTTCTGCCGAGGAAAAAATACATATTCATTCTGTTGTTATCGGATGAGTTGAATTTTGATTTTTGTATCGATGAGGCGCTTAAATACTGTAGGGTGGTATCTGCACCGGAAAGGCGACAGCGATGTGGATAATTAAACTCCTTAAAATGAATGGCAGTGGCCAGTGGCCGCATAGAACAGGTGATGCGACGGCGAATCTACATTTTCAAGTAAAATTTTCTGCAGTCTATGTATCTGTTTCACATTAAACATGCGTCAAGTGGCACCATGAAGTGACATCTGTAAACAAATGAGACAAGCCGAGAATAGGTGAAAAGAGGTGTGACGAAATCGTCATCGTTTGTTTTCTTCAAGGGAACATATAAGTAAATCCAAATGGAGTTGCCATGGAATTCACCGGCTGGGATTGGGCCCATCATAATATATATTACACTTCTGGGGGGTTATTTGCAATGTGAAAATCACTTTTTAGTTTTTTTTGTATAGTTTATTTTCCTAGAGAAATCAAGATCATCAAAGAGATGAAGCAGAGATTTGGCGGGCAAGTACAAGCGCCAATTCCACCATGTGAAGGTGAACGGTGGAACTGTTCCGGGTGACGGCATTTGCAGGATCGTGGTATTTATTCACCTTGTACTCGCAGTCTTCGGGGATATTTGATTCCCATCGAACTGTTAGATCTGCAATAAGGGTCATCTTCCAAGTTAGGAAGTAAAGGGTTATTTGTATCTGGACGGAGAGCTAGGCATCAGCAACTTTTGAGAAAATGATACTGCCTGAAGGCCGGATCGGCATCCAGCCTCAAGCTTGTATCAAGTCTAAAGTATGTTTCCTTAAAGAAAACGTACGTCCGCATATGCACAAATACGACTTAATTATGCCTATATACTCAATATATGCGAAGTGAGCTTTTACGCAATCCCTTCGGGTAGGTCTATGCCTACATCCGCATAAAAATCAGCTTCTAGACGAGTAAAAGTAAGCGCACACGCTCACCTAATAATGACAGCTGTGCTTTTTTATCGATGATAACAGTCACCCCATCCTGCTTGACTTCTTCATCCAGTTTATTTTTTTCCTTCGCATAGTCCAAAGTATACGATAATCCGTTGCAGCCGCGTTGCCGCACTCCGACTTTTAAACCAACGAATCCTTTAGCGGTTTCTGCACTCATTATTTCTTTGATTTTGTTCACAGCCGCAGGGGTTAGGGTCAACGCTGCTCTCACAGGCAATGCACGTTTTTTCACAGCCCTCACTGTAGCGTTCGCAATTATTCTGGTAGTCATCTGGCCAACGTTGCTTTTACCACTTCTTATGGCGAAAAGCGTTGACGGACGTAAAATCTCGCTTTTGCGATTTAAATTTCGTCTCGAAACCGACAACACAGCATCACAGCTGCAGAGTTTTGACGTTACAATGCTAGTGTTGCATAAGCATACTATTATAGTCAGTGCCGCGTCGTACACATATACCTACGTATGATTGTTTGAAAGGCAATGATTTGTTCTTTTTGCGTGGAACTAGTAATAATGTACAATCGGCATCGTAGGACCTCCTACAAATTTGTTGAAGATAATAATTTCCGTTACATGATTAGTGGATAATAATGCTATCCCTGTGTATTTTTCATTTATATCGGTTCCTCAGTGGGTTCCTCATCTCCATCCAGTGTACGATACATGTCATAGGCAAAGGACAATTTCAATAGACAAAAAAAGGTACATAACGTTCAAATTTTCCAAATGAATGCGATGTGTTCTTTTCTTTGAATGCGATAGTATTCTTTTCTTCGATGCGATAGTATTCACCGTACTCGCCTGATTTCATATCGGCCGTGGCCTAAACCAGTTGGCTAAACCACCACAGATTTGCAAGGACATTTTTGTAGACGCCATATTTGCATATGATAGATTTGCAGACGACATTTATAATGTGCTTTCCCTTTGGGAAATGTCAAGTCGTTTATGGCAATTGCTGCAATTCCTCAAATGGACCGCTTGTAAATCCGACTCCTAACGGAACGCTGGGCGCTGTCATGTCATTTTCTTCGAATTCAATGTGTCTGGGTCCGTTATTTGTGTTAAAACCATTTCATATAGGCCACAAAATATAGGCTGTTTTTTTAAAGGTGTACATTTAGGCTCATATAACTATAAATTGAAATAAAACACATAAAAATAATGTAAATAGCTATGGAGTTGGCTGTATTTAAAAGAGAATGTTATGCTAATAGTGTTTAAACATGATTTCGGGCATATAGGCACCATGGCTGGCTCGAATGTAGCGCAATCGGGAAGT
>JAOPUG010000333.1:21359689-21371386 GCA_027564375.1 Micropterix facetella | reverse complement strand
TAACTATCTAAATTGGATGCAGTTTACTCGAGATTTCGTGCGTACTAACATTTTTCGCGCACGATTTCAAGACTTGGTCACTATAGTGGCCGAAGTAATTTCGAAATCTATAATTGTAAATATTAATTATTTGATCTGAATCACACACTTGTAATTTATGTAAATTACAACAAACCGGTCATAACAAACGGAACCGAACATTAAGTTGATATGCTACTCAACGATGGATGGTCGCGGTGAAGTAGGTCTAACCTGCCCACCGCGACGATGCCCAGAGTTCAGCAGTGTTGAACACCTTTTAAACTGTCAAAGTAATAATACATATATTTCGTTTTGGGGATTTGAGGAGGGGTTTGAACCCCCTAAACCACCCCCTGGCTAAGTCCATGCAGTTGGATATAGGGTTTTTAAAAAAAAAACCGTTTCTATGACAATTCTTTTACTTTTAATAATATCATCATCGTTATATAATCATTTATTAATTACATCATACTATTGTGTTCATTGGCTTGCTCAAACAAATCAAATGCTCTATTGAATTTTAGAATAGAATACCGTGTATTAGGTACGGTGTTGTTATTGTAAACCAGGTACACACAATTTGCTTCATATAATGCAGATTAGCAAGTTATATTCACTAAACTGTCAACGCGGTAATTACTTAATGCTAAATTATTATTTTCTATTTCTTAGTCGAAGATAGTTTGTACTTATATACCTACTTAGTGTTCTGTATGTACTTAGGCTGTTATAATGTGTGCTTACTTCTGGATATACTTAGGATAAAATAATTTTTGGTGAATGTATAATAATTATAATTGGTGAATGTACAATAAGTATTGGTAAATAATCAAGGCTTTGCAAAAAATATAGCCATCGCTAGGAGTTACATTCATATTTAACTAGACGAAAATCTATATGTATGGTGTTTACCAGATATCTTGAAATAGTTTACATTTAACTTAAAGTGCTCCACTAATATTTAACTTATTCTGTTTTATAATGATACAATATGATGAAAATTTCAGATTTTTCTTGTAATTATTGAAAAGTTTATAAAAATGAAGATGTCATGTTTTGTTTAACAAGTTATTTTAAAAAAAAAAGAATTAATTTTGAAGGTCTGTTAACTAGGTAGGTACTATAGAAGGTTTTTTCAGAAAATTTCATTTAATTTTAGGTTTTGTGGTTATGATAAAATTGTGGGGCTGATCGTTGCGGATATACTGATAAAGCCCCACAAAGTTCTTTGGTCCGGGATGGTACCAGCATGGACAAGAAAAACATACCAATACTAAAACTCGGATAGAGCGCAAGCAAGTACAACTATTTATTTATAAAAAAATATATAAAAATGTCTTCATCCCGACAAAATAGCGCGGAGTGAAGTGAGTCCGTCCAAAAAAGCCAGAAGATATCCGATAGAATGCTAAATAAAGGCCAAACGGAAGCCCGACGCCTAGGACCAACAAGATCTCTCCAGGCCAATCACGGCTGTGTTTCCAGTCGACTTATATAAACTCCGACGACCGTTCTGACGAAACAGTCAGACAGAGGACTGTCGCCGAAGAGAGCCCTGCGTCACGCGCTGCATCGACGAGCAGCCGAAGGTCTTCGAGATCAGCAGCGACGACGATAAAGAGAAGACAGCTGGAAGCAGAAATGTAGGCCGCAGACGAGAAGGCCCGACTTCAATCCAAGGCCGCCGCCACAGCCGCCGCATCCGCCGCGATAGAGAGGCAACGACAAATTGATAGGCTCGACATTAAACTCGAAATACAAATGTTAATTATCCAGGCGGAAGTTGAGGAAGAAATGAGAAAGACCTTTTTTTTTAGCAAGACCATCAATTAAAATGTCGGAATAGAGACTATTAGACCTATTTCACTCGCAATTGATAATATTGCCAAGGAAAGCGCTCTTAGAACATTGTGGAAAGTAAATAATTGTTGATAAACTTCAATTCACTGAAGTTTCTTTCACATGAAGAAGAAGGGTTTGTTGGTAGGGCTTCATACATTTTGAGGAGCTACGCTAAAGTTAGGAAATGCATCTTGTAAATAGTTCTTACATATAACTTTTAATAAATGAAGAGGTAGTAATTGAGAAAAAAATGCTTTTAGAAGTGGTCCGTGTTTTACATTTTTTTTTAGTTCTGAAATGATTTGAGCTGAATTCAAGTCCATATCATATTTAAGTGCAACATTAAGTCCATATTTTTTAAAATTATTTGTGCTCATTTTCATCAATGCTTCGCCAGCCAAAAATGTAAAATCGACATCCAGTTTCCTCGCGCTCTCTAGTCTATGATTAAAGTTCGATCCAATATAACTTTTGTCGGCTATATACTCCTTTGCCATGGAAAAATTGTCTGCAACTCTCCGCCGGCTAAACTTGCCAGGCATCTTTTATCCAATCCTTCCATCAAAGAAATTGATCGTGTTAAAACCATGTATTTTTTTTTATTTAATGGTACGATTGATCTTTCAAAATGTCAGTCCATGTCACTAAGTATAAAATAAATTTAAAGTTCATGACCACATCTTGCAGACTTTTAGCTTCTGATTTTGTCTCTGATGACTAATCCCCATATTTTAAATATTTTAACTCTATCAAAGCATAGACAACCTTTTTTAGATGTATTTTCTAAGCGCTAATAGCTTCTGCTTTTGCTGACCATCTTGTCTGACTGCTACCTTTGACGTTACACTTTGTGTTTTTTTTCTTAATATTCCAGCGTAACTGAAGCAAATATGATGTAAATCAAGAGAAGCTATTTGAAACTATGGTGCGGGTCCTAGTACAGATAGCGAAACTGGCTGGCCGCCCCCCAGTCTTCGAGCCTGGGGCAAATGCCCCCTTGCCCCCCCCCCAGATTCGGGCCTGCGCTGGCGGGTCGTCCTGCGAATATAGGGGTAGTCTTAGTGAGGATATAGATAGTGGCTGCGTAACAATAAGGAACAACCAGGAATATTGGTAAGGGATAGCCTTCGAAGGCAAGAATCACGGCCTCTTCCTCTCCCCTGATATATAATTAGCGATTTTCTTTTAGTTAAAAACATCCACATCGTTTCTTTCGTGGAAAACATCCAAGATGACAGCATGTCTGACAACTTTCCGGTTGTGAAAGGTGTTTTCGAGTGAATCTCACCTGCAAACGAGCATCGTACCAATTCCGTCAATCAGCGATGAAGGCGTTGCGATTTACGATAGGACAGAATGAACTCCTCCATCAGATACACTGACGAGTTATGCTGTCGTATATTTTGCAACCTGCACAACAACGAGCCCAAACAAGAATTGCACCGCCGAGAATTCATTATGTAGTTCCGCGCGTTAAAGTGACTCTCGGATTAGTAGATAAATTGATATTCAGTATTTCACGCGAATTTAGTAAGTGAAAAGAAGGATTAAAAATATGTCCACAATCAGCCTGAACTAGGTTCTAGAGAAACACGGTGGGAACTTTCGAGGGAATTAATATCCTCACGTTTTTGCTTGTCACTTTATTTTTGCAAAATTGTTCGTAAAAATCTGCGTTATTCAATAAAATATAAGCACTAAAAAGAGAAATAAGCTTTCAGTCCCAAGTTCCGATTAAAAAAGAGCAGAACTTCTTTTATGAGATAATGCATGTAATTTCTTATACAAGTACTAAGTTGTAAAATAGTACCAATAAAAGTGGCCATCCGGTTTTTTTGCGGTTTTCTGCAGTGGAAATGAAAACGTCGGAAAAAATATTATAAAATATAATGGCCTATTATTGTTCTTTAACGTTCAATATATCTACGCCGCAATGTATTTACATACGTTAAATAAAAAAAATATGATTTTGATTTGAAGAGATATCAATGAATAGTATAAAAATAAATTTATAATTTAATACAGCTGTAGAGTCAGCGGTTTCAATTTACCATACAACAGAATTTCACTCGTTTCATCCCCTTTTATTTCACTCCCAAGGGTTGATTTTCAAAAAAGTGTGAATGTCATTATTTTTAATTTGTAATAAGTACCTTAAATATAAAATTTTATGTCTATTTTCCGCGGTTTCGATTTTCCATACAAAACAGTATTTCACCCTTTTCACCCCCTTCGGGGTTGAAATTCCAAAAATATATTCTTAGTGCTCGCCTACATTACAAAAGGAAGCTGTACGCTGATATGTCAGTCAGTCAATACGTCATTTTCTTCTTTTATACATATAGAAGAAGATTGATAGATAGATATAGGTGCCAATAAATTGTCGTATTCACGATGAAAGTATACCAGATTGTTGGTGTTGATATAGTCCATTTTTCTTAACTAGTAGAATATTGTACTTCCCTGCAAAGATAATGTTCATGAACATTGTCCAAAGATCTAAAACAATAATTTAATTGGAATCATATTATTATTTAGGTCCATACCTATGACATTACCGTTCCATATCGAAAAAGAAAAACGTTTTTTTTCAGAAATACATAATAAATGTAATCAATCGAAATATGTATCAATGTTATCGATGAGTTTCTGCCATTTTGTATGTAAAGTTCATTTATTCCTTTGCTAAACAAATTCTGGGACCGAGAATCCATGAATTATTTGAAGGAGGCTATGACTGCCACATAGGAATTGATTTTTTCCTAACAAGAAGTAGTCTAAATTCCGAAAAAGGTGGAAATAAGTTGAAACAAGGTCTGGAAAGTACAGTGGGTGACGGATAGTTTCAAGTCGCATCTCCTCTAATTTGACCGTCTGTTATTCAACATGTGGTCGAGCGTCGTCACGAAGGAGCAATTGGCTAGAGCAGATGGGCTTCACTTAATTCAGGCGCTAGCCACCTTTCGAGCTTTTTCACTTTCCCAATTTGACGCAAATAAATTAAGATTGTTTTGTCACTTACACCGAAGGTTGCAGCTAAATCTGACGTGATTTGTGTGATGGTTCCGCTTCCACAATAGTTTTCAATTCATCATTATCGATGTGCGTTTTCGGCTGTCCATGGGGCTCGTTCTTAAAATCAAAATTTATAGAACGGAAAAGTTGGAACCAGAAACGCACCGTGCGTTCGTTAGTGGTGGCTGGCTAGATTACAACATTGATTCTTTGAGCTGCAGCGCTGGTGCCACGGCGTAACTCATATTCGAAAATAACGCGATATTTTAACTTTCCTATAGTCAACAGAACGACTTCAGAACAAAATCAAATGACGCGAAAACAAATGAATAAATAATTTCGAAATAAAAATTCACTAGCTTTAATTTGACATAAATTTGAATTTGAAATTATAAAATCAAACGCTATATATTTGAGTTCAACGTTGCCAGTATTGAGAATCGGCAATTTCATAGGTAAGAACCTAATACAAAAACAAACAAGCTAAATATACTTCATTGAGAATACATAGGTCACACGAATGTTTCCAGACCTTATCACTTACATAAACTATTTTTAAAAAAATACAGCATTTGATAATGGTACTGTTTGGCTGTAGAATAAGTTTGCTTCGTCTAACTATCATTTGCTTTTTCATTGTATTATCATTTTGGAAATTGGTGGTCTGCATTACGATGTATTTAACTCGTGAACATCCTCACTCGGTTTCAAACTGCTTTTGGCGAAGAAGCACCAAGCAAGTCGACAATTTATCGCTGGTTTACATAATTCAAATGCAGACGTGTCAATTTCAGTGACGAATTTCGTGAAGCTGCCGTCCACCGCTGTTTACCAAAATATCGATGCTATGGACCGTATGATAGAAACAGACAGGCATGTGACCTACCATGATAATCGGGCTTCCTTAGACATAGACCTGAGTAAAATATAATCAATACTACACAAACATTTGGCGATGAGAAAGCTATGCTAGCCGTGGACCCCACACAATGCGACTTAGACTAAAAAACGGAGCGTGTCACTTGGTTCAATGCCATGCTTACGAGATTCAACGAAGGGGCGTCAAATTTGGTGTGGAACATAGTTACAGGTGACGAAATATGGCTTTACAGTTACGACTTCGAAACAAAGTAGCAATTGACCATTTGGTTTTTCCAATATGAGCCAAACCCAACCATTGTGGCGCGAGTGCAGCGAAGCTGATAGACAGTAGACATGGCTACTGTTACTTTGGAGATTTATCGTACCCTGAATACCGATTGGTACACGACCATTTGCTTGTCAGCAGTTATTGACGAACTCCTTAATAGCAACCGTAAACGCTCCACCATCTTGCACCATGACAATGCCAGCTTCCACGTGGCGAGACATACCATCAGAGTTCATGAGCCATCGCGCAGCGCAGTCCCGATTTGGCACCATGTGACTTCTTCTTGTTCCCTAAAGTTAAGAACCAGTTACTCGGTCAACGATTTTCATCGTCAGAAGGAGATGAATATGACAAGCTATCGAAGAATATGAAACACGTGTTTCCGAGGTCACCACGGAGGAGTGGAATAAATGTTATAAAAATTGGTTTATATAGATATGGAAAAGTGCACGCGCACGGAGAATATTTTCAGAAACAATAAATTGATGTTTTGCCATTAGTTGTAATTTTTTTCTTATTAATTCCGGAAAGTTTTGGTGTGGTCCTCGTAATACAGCGAAATATGGTATATGTATACCCATTTAAAAACAGATTATCTGTAAATGTGACTTGCGATTTAATACGAATATATTTCATCCAAGGTACAGAATTATATTTACCCCCGTTGTTTATGGATGACCCACAGGTCGATCGTTTCGCCGGCTGTGCGGAATCGCAGCCCAGCTGTCAGTGGCAGACGATGCACGCTTTCGCGCGTTACGTCACGCGACGGGCGTTGCGTCGCACCGACGCGCGGCAGCGCACACTGCAACGACACGCGCCGCGCCGCGCCGCGACGCTAGAGCCCGCGCAAAAGTGAGTGCGCACGAGTTTGAAAATCGAACCGTGTCGCCCACTTTTGTTTTTTCCGCGCCGCAAATGGCTGTCGGACAAGTCTTTCAGTCCGCTCACATTCGGCCAGTCGCCTTGCATATACACCGTGCAGCTGTTGCCGCGAGTGCGAATATAATCGTGCATAATAAATTTTAAATCATTTTCACATACATACATCGATTGGATTCAAAATGGTGCGGAAATGCAGTGTCGCCATTGGCCTGGTGATTTGCTTGGGATTTGAGATTTCCTTTTCGGGGAGTGCCGTCGCTTCTGAAGGGGTAAGTTTTTCTTTACATCGTCATATCGACTGCCAGTGATATAGCTAAAGGTGGAGGGGACTGCAGTGCAGGCCCTTAGCGACGCAGGCGATTGTATAATGTATTTTTCAATGTATTTTCTGAAATGTTTATACTTTCATTTCGATATATTTCGTGGGAAATTTGATCGGTATTTTTTGATGCTAAAAATAGTCTACATAGACAAGAAATTCGACTTAAAAAGGAATCAAATAAAGTATCTTCTGTTTTACTTCATATAGTTTCTGTAGTATCTTGGAAAAACTGTCTTCCAAGTAATTTAACAATGTCTCCTCGTATACTGGATGTCTTAGGAACAGTGACGTAGCTAGGTGGTCAAAGGCTCTGGTGCGAAAAGGAAATTGGGCCCCCGTCATCCACCTCCTCAAATCGAAACTAATTGTAATGAAATAAAAAATGTTTTATTTCTAATAGAAATGGTTGAACCGATCATTATTAGTTAAGCAAATTACAATCGAACTTAATCAAAGCATACATCATATAAAAAAATACATTAAATTTAAAGTCTCAAGTTTTCAAAAACTGTACTCAAATCCAAGTTTGATGCCTCCTTGTTTTTTATTACTATCAATGACAAGTATTTTAAGCGATCTTGTCCCATCCTGTTCCTCAGATAATTCTTGATGATTGTTAATTTACTGAACGATCTTTCAGCGATTGCCGAAGCTACAGGAACATCGTGGAATAATAAAATTGCAGTAAACACTAATTCCTTTAAAGTTCAATCGAGAACTCCAAATTTAGTTATAATATCTGCGCATAGTAGTTGTCATATTGTGATTGTAATCACTTTAGATGGAATTTTTATAAATAATTCTCCTAGATGCGTCTAAGTGGCGTTTTTGAGAAAACTTAAATTTATTTGAATATTCAAGGTATCGAAAAAAGTGTTATTATCTTAGCTTATTATATTACCAACAACCAAAGTCTCCGCGTGAGTCCTCTAGCACTGTGGCACCTGGTGCACTCCACTACCTCGCACCTTTGTAGCTACGCCACTGCTTAGGAAGTATGAGAATGTATGTAAATATAGTTTATGTATCCATAACACGACGGTAAATAAGTATTAACGTAAATACATAGTAGTAAAATTTTGTGAAAAAGATGCTTTACAATCAATTTAAAAATCCCTGGTACCAGAGTAAGACAGACTAATCCGGGAAATGTTGAAATCTGATAATCTCAATAGCAGATACCGATCAGATTTTGGCTTATATTTTTAATAAATGCCTTCACAGTTTTTATAACTGACGATTAAACAATGCAATTGTGACACTGATACATAAGAAGGGATGTAGCCAAAATAATCGGAGGAAGGGGGAGCTTCCCAACTCTATTTATTTAGGTCATAAGATAACTTTACGAAAGGAAAACCAGACTGCTGTCATAAATATGAAGAATGAATGAATACATTGAATCTTTATTAAATACATATTTTTACATATTTATATAATTGGCGGATATCACTAAGATCTCTTCCAGTCAACAATTGCGAAATAAATTAATAATCTAAGCGTGGTTGCAATAATGGCGAAATAAACACAAAATGCAAAAGCAATATCTCTAGGAAAGCAAATGAATCAAGGAGAGGGTAAGGAACGAGGTTTGTTGAAAGTAATAATGTTTCTTTAACTACTCATTGAAGGTGAATAGCGACTAGAGCGTCTGATGTGAGTAGGCAGCTGGTTCCATAGTCGGGCTGCGTGGACAGTAAAGGACTGTGAATATGAAGACGACCGATGTTTTGAAACAGAGCCACGAATCCTTAGCAATTGAAGTGCATTACGGTATTCCGTATCATGGTCAAACTTGCGTAGGTTTTCTAAGGATTTGTAATCGGTCAAGCTTATCCAGAATGGATTAATTTGTGTATAAACAACAAACATCGCCGTAGTCCAATATAGGCAAAACAAGTTTGTTTCGCTGTACCTGGTAGGAATTTCTCTAATTAACCGCCGAATGCTATAAAAGCCGCGAAAGATTAGTTTCAGTAGTTTGTGCTTGCCAAGAAAGAGGCATGTTGATGAGTATACCTATTTTTTAAAAAAATCTAGAATACTCATTGTTAGACTTGGGACTTGGCCTAAATTGAAATAATAGGGGTGATTGCGAAGATGTAAGATCACTAGGCCTAGCGTGGCTGTGATTCATTGGTCTTCAACATAAAGATGGTGGAATGTCGCCTTGTCTTTCGCAATAGGATATATAAAAATCGAGAGCAACCTAGGAGATAATACTATCACATGAGGAGCGTCAGCAGGGATGGTTTTAAGATCATTACTACGGGCGAACTCGCCACCCCGAGACTTTTCAACGAACTCTATCGTTATATCGCCTCGAGATGAGCATAAAAAATTGTTACAATACGATCCACGTACCCAACGTCACCAACAAGCCCGTCAGAGTCTAACTCGTCACCGCGCGGCATTAGGAATTTTCAAACTCAGTGGTCCCCGCGCGCCCTTACTCCTAGATGTGGTCAGATTTCTCCGATCTCCCGTCTGGTAAATATCACGGACTCGAGGCGTCCTTTACTCGGCATAGTGACCCGAGATCGGGCGGCCAACGGATCGTTTCTAAAGATAGGTGACATTAGGTCAACATCTACAACTGCGTCTTAGGGAACATACATTTCCAGATCCCTCCGGTTCTCAGTAGATTGACAACACGGCCAGTAAACCGACTAGTGCGTCAGCCATCTAGTTCCCCTCGAGGCATTCTTCCGTATCCGCCGTACAACGATTTCACCAGGATAGTCCACCTCTTCTAGGAGGCTCACGGATAGGAGCTGCACCGCGAGTTGAGCCGACCAGATCACATAAGCGGCCATTAAAGCCCAAACTACACGGAACCATTAGGAACCGAGGAACGCCAGGAGTGAGTCAAATCATGTATGCCATACATAATAGTAGAATTAGTATGGAAACCATGGCTCTGATACAATCCGCCGAAATTGTCAGTGTGCCGCAGAGGCATGAAACTCACCACGATATCCGTCATACTCAATGATTGAAAGAGAAATACGAGGGTACGTCATATGAAGATTTTTGCATTGATAAAATGAAACTACGTGGCAAATTACCAGAATACTGAATGACAGGGGCAGACGAAAAGACTTATTATGCAAAAAAGACATCTACAGCATGCAGATTGGATCGGGACTCATGCGCCCTGTTAATACAGGTATAATACAGACAGACCGAAGAAGAAAAATAAGAAGAACTGCGCGTCCTTCCTTCACATTCCTTCTTTTATATTATAAAATGCAAAGTCTGTATATCTGTTGGTCTGTGTGTTAATAACTCAAGAACCACCAGACTGATTTCGATCAAATTTTTTCCCTGTACATAACTTGCTTTTTCTCATCGGTTTCCGGGGCATCATACAAAACGTCCGACGTCAGGAGAAAACGTACAAAATCTAATATTTCGAAGTATTCAATATCTCGGGATTTAAACGCGTTGACATATATAGTGTATTATGATTTTTTATCTAGAAATCGATAATTATAATCGATTGGTGCCTATATCGATTATTTGTCTTCGTTGTCAGAAATATGAAGCAACTGTACTAAAACTGCTATTACTAATATCGCTCGTAGAGAAAAGCAGTATTTAAGTAGGTCTACAGATTGGTGAATATTCTCAAAACATATATTCAATGGTTCTCAGATTACTTACAACGTTTTAAAAATTACGTTTCCAGCATATTCGCGTGACAGTTCCAGCATAAATCTGTACCTTCTTGCTCCTGCTGCCGCGACCGAACATGTCATTTACAAAGAAGTTATTCGATAAGCAGTCATTTACACGAATAACAGAGAAGTAGTCGTCTTATATGCCTTCATAGAGATATGTATCGAAATGCTTCAATACTCACCACTGCTGACTGCTGCACTATTCGTGCTCAGAAGACTGTGCCGCCTATGTTCAAATATACTGCTCATCCTCACTTAAAGCAAAATATATGGGTATATCATCTGACTTACTTTGTGCAAACACAACAAATTTTCAACAACACAGAGACTTTGACGAGGATGGAGTCGCGGTTACAGCTTGTACCTTAATAAACAAACTATTATTCTATAATAAGTCCATCATTGCGATAAACGAGAAAGCAAAATGATCTTGTACAGTTTTAATTTGCTCCATGCCACTAATTTAGGAGTTAATTCTCAAAAGTAGGTTATAGAAAGGCTTGAGCATGCGTATTACTAATTAGATGAGTCCAAATGAGCTGGTTGGTATCTAACCACGAAATTACGGCTTTGTTATAGCCGTGCGCGCACTTTTCAAAGCGTGACTAGATCGCAAAACCATGCAGTTAAAAAGAAAGTGCTTTTAAAAAAAGTGTCTTCTACACAATAAAGGTCATGGGGATATTCACAATATTCTTTTACATTAGATTATCTCAGATCGTACCACATAAGGGGGCGTCCATTAATTACTTTCCCTCAAAATGGTGGGAGGGGTGGCA
>JAOPUG010000333.1:21258517-21272242 GCA_027564375.1 Micropterix facetella | reverse complement strand
TATGAGTGTGTGTGTGTGTATTTGGTATTTATTATTACTTGTTGCATTAGAAAAAAACATTTTGGTTATTTTGACACGACGCCAAAATGACATTTAAATTATTTTCAAATTTTGCATGATGCCAAAATGACCAATGTAGCACAATGGTCATTTCAGACATAACATTATTCAATTATTATTAATATGTGAAATTAACCAATGTGCTCCATTGGATTATATTGCAATGATACCAATTTTCTATAGCCAATATAACCACATGGCTCTTTTGGCATGCTCAGAAATGTAAGATAAAACACGGTTATCAAAAATCAGGTGCTTGTTTCGACCACTTTCACTATTCTCTGTTTCATTCCGAGTGTACTGAACTGTAAAAAACATTTTGGCAAATTGGTGGTTTTGGCACGACAATGATGATATATGCATGACTCCTTAGTTTGCCGCTGTGTGTCACTTTGTCCATGTTTTTGTCCATAAATCCCCTACATCAGAACAAGGGTCAATATAGCCTGTATCAGGCAGCTAATTATATCGATTGTTTTAATAAATATTATAATCTTAAAATTATTTCAGAACTGTGCACTACGTCGCTGGTCCAGGAATCGGTTACCGTGTAGTAAAGAGCAGCAGAGATCCATACTTCGCTCAGTATTTCTCGCAAGTGTCGGATCTGAAAGATCCAGAATCCTTCGGCAGCGGTTCGTCAACCTTGTCGGCAAGTGGACCAAGTCTATCAACCGATAGTGACGCTCTGGACGTGGTTTTCGACACTCCTGGTGGAACGGCTGCTTCGGGAAATATCAAACCGCCGAAAAGCAGTTTCAGTGGGAGCAGGGGGTCCGACTATGATGCCGGGTCGAGGAGGTATGATGATGACCAAACGAGGAGGCCAGGTTCAGCAGGGTCAGGATCTAGCTATGATGGAGATTCTAGAAGATACGATGGCGATCAAACACGACGAGCTGGCTCTGGTTCGGGTTCGAGTCGAGCGCCTTATAAACCCAATCGAATTCCTGATCGTACGGACGATTATGACAGAGATGATTCCAGGCAAGGTTGGTAAAACTATATTTCGAAATGTTTCTGTACCTATCTAATAAAAGATCCTGCGATTACAATCCTATATAATAAAAATAAGCATCATATTGTTTTCATTATGTTTGTAAGTTAGACTTAAAAATAACGCTTAGTCAGAAAAAAAATAATTGACAAATTGTAACAATAGGGATGTGGTTATGACCGCGAGAGACAGTGATACCGCATACATACATACTGCTCGAAGTCAAGTACTGCATGCAATTCGTCATAAAACATAAACCCTCTATATTCTGAGCAGGTACCTATATAAATATACGGACCTTCCCTGAAGACATTATGGTTTCTTAATATTCATGGAAGGTTTTTGAGCCAACCCTCTTTTATTATAGAGAATTAACCTACATATTAAAACTTTTAAATCCCATTTAGACATTTTATACATCAACAATCTAATCAGCATGTTGTAGACAGGCTAGAGGTATTGTAGACAGACTGTCTACCCTGGATTTTCCACCCTGGACAACGGCGGTTGCAACATCGCCGAAACGTTGGGTGCTACAAACTTCACGCGGCAAAATCGTTTTATCTTATTTATAATATTTGTATAAATCAGAAATATAAAACAGACAATAGAAAACAGAAAGAATAGAATAAATACAAAATCTACGTAGAATTATCAAGATAACAAATAATATTATTTTCAAATCCAGCATGCCAACTGGAATATTATGAATCATTAGCATGGAAAATAAATATACAATGTTCGTACCTACTCCTTATAGCATTACATAAATTGGATATTTACCAAATTACTGTTTTTTTTAAATTGGTTTTCTTCATGGTTTTTGATTTGCGTACCTACTATAGTAGCAGTACTATAGTAGATTTTGGTGAATAAAACCATTACGCAATTCACTGAGTCGGTGTCAATTTATGTGTAGATTTATAGATTACAACTGTGGAGCCTGGCAGCCAATTCCAATGTAGAAGATCCTTCAACGGTTCCTAAATAAGATGCTGAGAATTATAGTTGAGACACTGTGGTAGGTACGTTAAGAACGACCATCTACACATGACTTTAAAATCCCAATGGTGAAGGATGAAAGTAAAACTAAAATGATATCCCACCAAAAACAAATCAACTAGCTTCAAAACTGATTTTAAATAACGGGCTTCCCGCAGAATGAAGAGAGCGCCCTAAAACATGCTCGCATAATAATGTGATAGAACCATGTGCCATTGGACATGCACCATTCAAGTCAATCTAAGTTATGGCAGTAATTCAAACATCCAAGAACCACAAGAATTGCTATATGTCAAAACTAGTAGACCGATTGCAAAAGCAAAAGAAAAAATGTGTAGATTGGATTTATTGATTACGTTATGATGATGAAAATTTCTATACACTGGGCGGCGTCTGTTATGTAAAGTATTATAATACTAATATTTTAGCGTAGAAGTAAGCTGACATAGAGTCATGGTTCCCAATTAAACGAAGAGCGGTTTATAAGATTTCATAGTGTACAGACTTTTGTTTACATCTATTTTGTACATAGAGAATCATTATTCCGAACTCATTCTACTTTTCTACCACTTTCAAAAATAATTTGATAAAGGACTTCACTCTGTTGGGTGACACAAAAGGATCGAATTTACACCCTTTCTCTTTAAACTTCTTGCATTATTGGCACTTAGATACTGGCATCGCGTGTAATGATTTCACATTACTTTACTCAGGTTAGACGCGTTGAAGTCTAGACTTCGGAGCCCAGCTGCGACTCGGCAGATCTTTTGTTTCTCCATTAGGTACACAGTTCATTCCATGGCTCTGTGCTTTCCATAAACTCCATTATTTTGGCTCTAGAACTTGTCTTTCGAGGCATTTGCTCTTTGATTGCATTAGAGGTTCATACTCACACAAAAACTGAAGCGATGTCTCCGCTTCTTCAAGGCAAAATCTGCATAGGTCGGTCTCCGATAGTCCCATCCGATGTAGCTTTCTTATTCAACTTGTGACCCGTGAGGAGTTACAGCTTTGTTTTAGAAGCTTGGATGTTTTCTTATACGAGTGCTTTTTTATTTGCTCTTTTGCAACTTGCCATTATTGGTGAGTCTTTTGTCTCATCTGTTCTTTCAACCTTTTAATTGCTGTTGTTTTTGATATGTTGACTGATAAATGATTGCAGGGCCGCTTTCTTAGCCACCAGGCCAGCTTTTTCGTTCTCATCCAGCCCTGTGTGGCCAGACACCCAGCGTTAGTCACTCTGTTTTATAGACAGAGATCTTTTAGTGCTTGCATACTTTCCAAGACAGTATTTGATTTGATTTCAGATAAGATGGCTCTTAGACTTCAGATAAGATGACGCTTGGCTATCCAATATTTCTATGCTTTTTGCACATTTTTATATGGGCTTCTGGGATAGCATACAACTCTGCCTGGGATATGGAAGTGTGTCTGTCTACCTAGACTATCTGAGTAGCTAAGCATTGGGCTGCTCTTCAATTATTCCTGAGCCTACGCTATCAAAGGTTTATAAGTTATTGGTGTACGAGATAGTAGCGCCATTTTCATAGCAATCGGCGGCGTGCAGGCTTTTGAAGCTCCTCAGCGTGATATTGATGTTGAGTGTTTTTCACAATTTGATGATAAACTTTTCCACATTTATTATGTTATGTTTTAGATACTGGATCAAGAGGTAGCGGCGACCGGGTTCGAGGTCCGGACGAACGAACAGGCAGCAATGCCTATATACCTCCACCCTCCGGAGGCGTCTCTAAAAACGACGATTACGACTACAGCAGTTCGAAAAAAGACAACGGCGGCGGAAGAGGCAGTACAAAATATGATAAAAATGGCTACAAGGTCGACGGAACTCTATTTACGAATGTTGGCGATGATTACTTGAGCTTTCCACCGGGGGTGTCCGTCCGAGCACATGTTCAATCCATAGACTTGTATCCTGCCGGATCGAGAGGGCTGTCACCGAGCGAAGCCATCGAACAACAATAAACACCTAAAATATAAGTCTAATTTATTAACTTGTAACGGATTCACCCGCGTCTGAAGCACTGTCATGAGGCACCTTATCAGTGTTCCGCTGGGTATTTTTCTACATATCGTTAATGCAGTTATTAACAATCATAACGATGTATTGCAGGCTTCTCAGAACTATTAATCTCGTAGTGCGGATAAGCAAGAGTTCGTTACAAACTCATTTAAGTATTGTGAATACTCTTAAATATAAGCAATATAAATATAATAGCTAATTTAATTTCATAAATAAAAGAAAAAAATATTTCATTTGTTTATTTTTATTTGCAGCCCAACATAATTCTCAAATTAAACAACAAAAAACTGAAATTGAAACCACTTAAAGCATTATCTTCAAACACAAAAAAAAACATTCAAATGTATCTGCTTGTACAAACAAATCTAAGTACAACAGAAACAATGCGAGTTACACGAAAAATAAAACAATTGAGCAGCATTCCTAATACACAATAACATCGAAATAAATAGCTTAACGTATGAGATTCAATTGTGCGGAAATAACGCCTTTGACAGGAAGTTTCTCCGAAGCATTTTAGCATTATAGACTGCTGTACGGTGGCTATTTCAAAAAATGGGGATGTGTACGGAAACTCTCATGTAGGTGGTGCCAGTGGTGAGCTCGCCGAACGAAGCTCGGTGTGTGAGGAGTGAGAGAGAACATAGATAATTTATTATATTATGTATCAGAGAGAGAAGAAAGAAAACATGCCAGTTCGCGGAAGGGCAGAGTTGCTACTCTGCCCAGCCATAATATTCTGTCGAAAACCGAAAAAAGATAAAAATTTAGAAATCTATTCATAACCGCTGTGGATATATATTTTTCAGTTTTTAACAGCATCATGGCTGGAAAATGTACCAGCCATTTGGCAACACCGCAGAACATTCACTTATGCCTTCACTAGAGGGAGAAATTAGCACTCAACATCCCCATTAATTGGTATTGCCTGTCTATAACATTAAAATACTTTGGGTTAGAATCTAATTGTAAATAACAGACTTGATGGGAATATTTTCTTATAAAAATGACTCTCAATTAATTAATTAGGCACCAAGGGTCATTCCGTCATTTGACCATATTTCAACATCCAGCCAAAGTAGTGACTTCTTGGAAGTTCACACAATTTAAAAACACAAAAACGAACCTAGCTAAACTCCCTAACAACTTTGTTGCATTTATTCTATTTGTTATCATTTTAAAGAAGAAGAAATAGAAAATTAAGAGCACCAGTACATATGAGCAAAGCGTGAGTATTAAAAATTAAACATATAAGTAAAGAAATTTTCAAAGTCGATTATTTTATAAGATTTTTAACCATGTTATATACATTAAAAGGCAATAAGAATAGTGCACCATGGACATCACCAATTTTGATACTAAATAAAAATTAAAGGAGCGACTTGGTGATGTCCCGTAAAAGTGTGTGAAAGCTCGAATTGTTTATTTAAATATATTTTTTTAGAGTACAATAGAGTTTTTTTATTATATAGAAGAGTGAGGCACTTGAAAGCCTCCTACGATGACTCGAGTATGCTTAAGAAATAGGCAAAAAGTGCCCTCGTAAAACATCACAAGTGGCAAATCACAATGTTTCAAAGCGATTATCAAATAGTTGGAAGTTTTTCGTTGAGCTTAGAAGCAGTTTTTATCAATATTACATTTTACGTCTTATTTTCTAGTGTTCCAATATTACTAATTTAAGTGAGCGTAAAAAATGAAAAACTAACGCCGGAATCGACTAGTGATGGGCAAATGCTCGCGCAATCGATATTTACAGACATACAATAGAGCCTCTCCATATCGAGCAATTCAAAAACAATTTAGTTAATTATCTAATATGATAATATAAAAAGGTGATAACTACATTAATTATTATTTCTATAAAGACACAGCCATACCTAGACTTTTACTTAGAGGAAACGCATCCAAATATCAAACAGCTAAAGAACAACAAAAAAACAGGAGGGGCAAGATAAGAACATACAGTTATGATCGTTTTAGAAAGAGTATATAAAACTATTGCAAGATTTAACAAATGCAGAGGATATAGTAAGAAATATCAAAAAACTATAACAGTGTAAATTGGAAGATATTGACTTTTAGGATAGAAAGAAGATGATTCGAGATTGGAAAAAGGAAAAATTGTAAAAATCAAACTATAAGAAAAGCAAACGGGTCTGATACCTATTATTTATGTGTGATGTAAAGATGAATCATAAGAGTTTTAAAGTTAATCTTAATGATTTTTAATAATTTACGATATCAACAACTTCTTTTCAATTGAAACATTCGAAATATCTAAATTGGTGTTTCTACTGTATACTCTTTGTTCGCTCGCTCCAACTTAGCGAATATTATGTCTTGCTAGATTTCATCTTCTTACTTGTGTCTTGCAGGATTGTTCTTAACCTGGCGAGCGGTGATTGTTTATCACGATCATCCTGAGAATTAGAAAAAAAAATGGATCAATCATAAAAAATGCAATGACTATACCTTTCATAAAGACAAGGATAGCCAACATTTTAGTAGCCATCAAACAGGCATTTCAAGATCTTCCACCATTGAAAATAGCTAGACAAAATAAGCTAGTATACATTTTAGGAAAGTTTACCCACGTGAGAACATAATCAATCATTGGAGCTTACCAATATCAATATACATTTCTTAAAATTATTTTCGGTATGCCTATCTACGACTGGTCATTTAGACTATAATCAACAGAGTTGATAGTAGATAAATAGTAGGTCGACTTCTTTAACGAAGACTTGAACTGTCTGTACGTCCTATCCTGGCTTATCATTTGTTGCTGAAGTCTGCGATGCCCAAACCATTTCAAAATCCGGGTGTTTTTGCTAGCACACAGACATAGCATATTATATGTAAAGACATGTTTTTTTTTATATGTATGCCCTAAAGCTGCGTTGACACCATTAGAGTCTGCTCGTTTCGAGTGGACTCGTACGAATAAGGGCGCAATCCGAGTCTACACAGATCGGACACCGTCGTTTAAGTGCACTCGGATTACGGGTTGCCAAAATACGAGTTGCATTAGAGTAGGTATCCAAGTGCGTTCAATCAAATCACACTTTGATGGTGAAAAGCCCACGTTATTGCATAAAGGCATTCTTCTTCCGCAGCCAATATAAAACAAAACAAAAATTACAACCACCAAAAAGATGTGTTAACACGTTGACTGCCAATTACGAGATAACTCATAAGTATGAATAAATGTGTAAATATGAATGATAGCCTCAGAAGTGAAAATATGAATAGATAGGCTTTTAGGGAGAACAAAAAATCAAGGTTGTCTTACATGAATCTAGCAACAACATGATTTGGGTGCCCGATCTATCGTTGGTCTAATAACGAGCCGGTGGCTGGCGGCCGCGTTGTTTCGGTTGTTTCGGCACCCCCCCCCATGACGGCGCCCGGTGCGTTTGCCCCGCTAGCACTGCCCTAGGGCCGCCACTGCTTCCACGCCACAACATCATTGATTCATTGATTGAAGTATTTTTATCTGGCACATAGTTTTGGTGCATAATATTATTAAAATAATTTAGTATAGGTTGTACCTTGTATAATCTGTCGGAAGATGGTATTGAGTTATCAACTAAGTGAACATAACGCGGTAATAATTGCAATTTATTGCGACTCATAAGTGATCACCAAAACATTACATTATACAGTTTGTTTGTACTGCAGTAATGTTCTATTGAAGGAAAACAAAAAAAAAGGGCCCATTTGTAATAAAAGTCCAATAAAAACTTTCATTTCTGCAGCGCTGACGTTTGTCCACTGTGATACCCTCTTAGATTTTTTTTATTTGTTAAGTACCTATAGCAATTTTATGGGCAGCAAATAAATTAATTTGTTTGACTGGTAATACAAGAAATTCTTCCGGAAATAATAAGTACACCAGCGTTTGAACTGTAAGATTTGTCATATCCAATTTTAAACCTACATTTTCTTGGAAAATAAATACTTCAGGATTTTGTTGATTTTCTGTCCACAAATTACCATTCGTATTTGATCTGGATGCTTGAGAAGCATAGTGATTACCTTCAGGTTCGAGAATAGTCTCATCTTCTGGTTCGGACACGACCTCGTCATCACTGTCCTCACTTGAATCCTCAGAGAGTACATCGCTACTGTCGTTACCATCCTTGCCAAAAATATCTCGTCAGATTCTGAATCACCTAGATAAGTGTAGTACTCAATCTGTTTTTGAGTCAGTCTTCTTTTCTTTATATAGGGGTCTTTATAATTTGATTATAAAAATAATTATAAAAAATACACCCAAGAAAGACTCGACTCGACTCTATATCTGATTTATTACTAATGAATTAAGACCCCAATCTCTGAGTCAGCTGTAGTGAAGCATCAAGTCGAAGCGAATTGACTCAGCGTATTGCATATTGCACGAATTAACTCTTAGTTGACTTCTGCGAAGAGCTTTCTGTTGCATAAGCCAACTACAAGATAATTCACAAGATTTATTATTTAATTCTATATGCTTTTAACGGATTACTATGTACTATAATTAGAGTGTTAAAAAAATATGATTAAATTAAATTGGATTTTTATGACAGAATCCTGAAAAATACCAAGGCAGTCAACGTGTTAATATAATCACTGATGATATTATAACAATATCAATAGCTAGTGGTGGGCGTTATCGGATATTTTTCAAATAGATGCGTAATGTTATTTCGAAAACAGCGTACGTTTCCAGCATCGTTATTTTCGGCATCCGACACGAGCATAACTGGGGGATATAAAAATAATACAAAGCGAATCATAAATAAGAAAATACTCAAATAGCTTTAGTTTTAATTTTGACTCAGGTTTAGGTAATTACCTAATGTTATGATTAGGTATAACTATTTTTTTGAAACATAACAGTTTTACAAACCATCTTACCTGTTTGAAACATAACAGTTTTACAACCATGCTGCTAAGGAAGGATAATATCGGTAACCATTGGACGTAAAATTAAGGATGCTTTCTACTACATTATCACTGTCAATTATATATAAAAAAAAGAATCAAAATACAAAAACTGAGAGATAGACAAGACAATGTAATTTATAATATTAATGTGTATAAATAGAGAAGAGATAACTGTCTATTTCTGTTGTCCGAATAAGTTACCATCGCATTGATGTCGATGTGTATCCACGTACTGTACCTACAACATTAATAATCTAGCCAAAAGGTAAAAAACAAAAACATACGATCTAAATCGTACGAATGAGCCCGAAACCCTTAATGTATCCAATTACTCGTAAGATGTTTGTATAGAAATATATATTTTTTCTAATGTTTAAGTTCTTTTAAATTTACAACAATAAAATATATACATATTACCATAAAATTAGCATGCATTCCTTTGCATTAACATATAGGATCGTTACACATAGCAAAGAAACATTCTCAAGATTGCTTTATCCGACTATATCCGCCTGATAACAGTTCTCGAAAATGTTGCCTTAATCGAACATGTTGATTTTTATTTCCAAAATATCTCACTAGTCACGATTTTAGGTCAGACTATTGTGCGGTAGCAATATTGTGATATTAGGATTTCACATTGCGAGAGGCCATTGCAGGCAACAGAGGTGTCATCATAATTTGTAAATGTAATTAGCGCGTCCTGGGAGAGTAAGGGATGTCAAATAGATTCTACCTCCTCACGCAACATAAACTCCCTATACTTCGAATAGGATTTGAAGTAGATTTGGACGAATCTTAAGGGGGTGATTTCATGCATGTGCCATAATAGATTTCCCCATTTTTAAAATGAAAACTTCATTAGTACAGAAAATATTTAAAATATACTTTTTGTTGTTTTCGATGAACCCACGGAGCTTTTGGGGTTGAGAGGGGGTTGGGTAATTTAAATTGGCACGCATTTGTTGTATTAATTGTATACACTGAGCGCATACAATGTGCATACAACGCACATACAACATGTATATTGTATGTGCGTTGCATATTACAATGCGCATTGCCGTCTCCACCCAATTTATTAGCTCAAAAGGAGAATTGAAAATTCTCTTATATTTACTCTAATAACTACGATATATCATGAAGCCATTTTTCCGAGAATCTTTTACAGTGGTAAAGGTCATGTCAATCTTTCCTGTGCCTCGGTAGAACAGAGATAATTTTTCATAATTAGACTTTAATTTTTAAAAAAATAAGTATTATATGTCTAGTCTGTCGTTTCGCCTGTTCGCACCTGAATTTTCAGAAACTCTTAGGGGAATATAGTTAACAGCAAATGACTCAGTACGGTCTAAAACGATTTCTCATTTCTATTTATTATATTTTTTTAATTTGTTCAGTATACCGATGGTATACTGAACAAATTTCTTTCATAAGGGTAGACATTTTTGAAAGTTTGCAATGTCAAATGAGCTGTATGTACGGTGCTGAAATGCTTCCTTATGCATGGAGAATTGTTAAGGTAAGACAGTCCTTACAAGAAATGAGAAAATATAAAAATCCATTTTTTTTAATATAAATTTTAGTTTAGATGACAGTTGCCCTGGCCGCTGCCAATTTCTAACACCAGAGGGGAAGTGAGCCAGCGAGGTTATGCCAGCATTACAATTTATAGAATGGTGATTTTTACTGTCACTTTTTCTCCCAATAGGTGACACAGCGGGCGATTGACACAATGAGGTGTGAAATGAGCACACAGCGCGAGAGGGAGCATTTGTACGAAGCTCGGGTTGTAGGAATTGATACTAAAATCATTTGGCAGTGTTACCAACTTTGCAATTTTACATGACAAATTGCTGTTTTTTATAGTTTGGCGAGAATCTTGTGCATTTTATGTTTCGAAGCGTGTGAATTTGTTCAGGGATTTCTTAAGAAATTGACTTTCTTTAACATTATTAGGACTGGAATTCGGTTTTTAACAGTATTAGGACTGGAAATTGTGCCAGTCATCTGGTAGCACTGCAGTGCTAGAGTTTCTTGGATGTTCATTCGCTCGGTGAATCATTCACTTCACATTTCTATGTGCCAATCACCGCTAGCGCCACCTATAAAAAGGTTTTTACACACATGACACATGCCTATTTAAATCCTATATGTACAGTTATTTTAGCAGTTGTAAGATGTATGACCTGAAGTTTTACTAACTAGATCAAACATCGTACAAAACTAGTTATGTATCATTTTATTTGAAATATATACGTAGGTACCAACAAATTTTTAGGCTGCTCTACGATTTCATCGAAACATTCCAAACAATAAAAATGCTGATTTATCCCCAGAATTTTGAAAGATACTTATTTTCTGTCCCCATTTTAGCTAAGAGAGAAATCCAATACGGCCCGGCATGCAAATCACCTCAATGAAACGCCCATGTGGTTGGCCGCATACTGAAATCTGTCATCAATATGGGAAATAATTCTTACTTGTAATTTGGCAGTGATATTCGGAGGTAGATGAAGTTGCATTGGGTCCCTGAGTGCACGTAAGTCCTTTTCAACAGACGCCACCTTTAAATAAAATAAAACTAAAAGTTATTGACATTTCTACTGAATCACATGATAAAACTAAATAGGACAATAACCATAATTATCTGTGAGTTGAAGTAGGCTGCTTAGCTGAATTTATTATTATTATTATTATTGGTTAATAGACGATCAGCAATTTACTGATAAACCCACGTCCATAAATGTCAAGTCTGTTTAAAACTGTCATAATTATTGTTTTTGACTTTGTTTACTCGTCATTTATCATACGGTTTACAAAATACTTCTTTCAGGGATTAAATGAAAAGTCTGAGTTTCTGTGATTGTCCACACATACGAATGTTGGCACTAAGTGTAAAAATAAACATTTGAGGTTGAGGCCGAATAACTGCTACAATTGTTCAGCACCTCGTAGATTTCAATCACAATCTTCTCTTGGTCATCTCTCCTGTAGCGCTAACAGATTTAAATTGTAAGCCAGTCCTCGTACTTTATAGTTCATTGCCGATATGGAATTTTTTGTTAAACAGCGCTAAACTCCTTCAAGCAACTGGACATTCTTTAAAAGTACGGATACCATATTTAGTGAGATAGCATAAAAGTAGGTCAGTGGCGTTTTAAAAAAAAGTACTTGTTTTTATGTTAAATAAATAAATATAAAATTAAACAACTACATTTATGCCAGTTTGCTAAATAATAAAAAATATATACGCAAAATACTTTTGCTCGTCCAGATATAGATTACTTCGATGAGTGATTTTATCGTGGACTAATGGATGATGTTGAGTTTTTCGCTAATATTTTCTTACCATAATTATGATTTCATTATCATTATTATTGTATAAAAAGTTATATTATTGTTATCTATATGCCAATATTATGACTGATATTTTGTAATTAGCATTAAATAAATAAATAAGTAAATCTGTAAAACAGCCAGAGGTTGATTCGATTACTGGGCGGAAATCCGTCCTACCCAAAGAAAAGAATCAGTCCGAGGACCGATCCTATGAGCCGCTAACAATGCTCCTGTCCCCTGACAGGTGATCTTCCATATGCACTTGTATTTGCTTATTCGACAGATATGCTTCAATCTATTCTAAAACTTTTCCTGTTACACCCATACATCCTTACTAACAATGGTCGGATTTTTGTTGATTTATTGCTGATAGATTACCTGGTTAAAAGCCTTTTCAAAGTCTAGGTATATTACATCAGCGGGTTGATGGCAATCGAGGTTACATGTCCATTGATTCAGATTTAAAAGCAGATTTGTTATTGTCGATCTCCCACTTGTGAAGCCATGCTGATCATTATATATGCAACTCCCATCCGGCAGCCTCCCCATAAAGGGATTAACCTGGTAAAACCAACGTGCGGCAAATCTAGGGGAACATCTCGGGAAGCCCTGGATAATTGATGCACTGGTTGGTTCCAAATAGTTCCGTGTGGCTTGGGCTTTAATGGCCACTATGTGATCTGGTCACACAACGGCCATTAAAACTCTTCGTGAAGGCTTCTATCCAGGAGCTCCCACGAAGAGGTACCAATCCAGTGAATTCGCTGTGGAGCAGATCTCGACACAGAACTTCGGGAGGAACTGAAGGGCTGGCGCACGGGTCGGTTAACCGGCTGTGCTGTCAATCGACTAAAGTGTGGAGGGGTGTGGGAATGTATGTTCCCTAAGATACGAGAAAGATGTTGACTCAATGTCACCTATCCTTAGAAAGGACCAGTTGGCCATCGATCTTGGGTGATGTAAAGGATGCCTCGGGTCCGCGATATTTCCGAGTTAAGGAATACCGCGTTATCACATTAGGTAGAGGCCGCGTAAGTGACTTCGAACCCGGAACCAAACGGGTGGATTGAGAAATTCCTCTAAACTTGGAAGTCAGGGGGCGATGGTGCCCTCTGGGCGTCTGCTCAGGCCTCGCCGTAAGAGATGGCCTCTGACGGGCTGCTGTGTAGTTGGATACGTAAATTGTTATGTCAAAATTTTCTGCGTTCATGTCGGAGCGATACGATAGTTAGTTAAAATGCCTCGGAGTGGCAGGTTCGCCCGTATGAATCTTAAATCCAACTATGGTCAGTTTACTGGCTCTTGCTCAATCAGCGACTAGCCGGGAGGGGGGGGGGGGGCGGTTACTTGC
>JAOPUG010000333.1:21213371-21223479 GCA_027564375.1 Micropterix facetella | reverse complement strand
AGTAAAAGACAGGGTTCCGTAGAAAAACGAAATGTTATTGTTGTGATGACTATAAAATAATAAGGTTTCTTTTAGTTGGTCTCTATTGAAGTTCGGGATTTTTATTATTTAAATGGATTCTCGGATCATCCATGTCAAGCAACCGCGATAATCGCGGATTTTCTTCTGAAATCGTCAACGATAAGACCGTATCTGCTTTGAAAATTAGGTGCATGGCGGAGGATTACTTAATAGGAAAAAACTTTCACAACAATGACGTAAACATTTTCGGCAATATTTTTTTACGTAGAGTGCGATTTAAGATTGATCCCATTAAACCTGGCAGGCGATTGGACCTCGCTTCTAAAAGTTCTACACAGTTTTAAATGCCTCTAATATCCACCAAGGAGACTGTCCACTATCGGTGATCTCTTTGCTGAGATCTAAGGTTTCATATTTGCGATACAGGATCAGATTATAAAGACTAACAATTATAAGAAACTCATAATCCAATAATATCGTTGAATAACGCCGGGCATGTCATCTGCCGGGTGAAAGTACACTACATAAAATATCTGGTTGTTCAGCGCTTAGCAAACCTAGTAGCCACAATTGCCCATCAATAGCTCGCTTTCAAATATGGTTTCGTCGACGCCGTAGTGCTATATTATTTAGATCATAATGGATCATAATGGTTCCGTGTAGCCTGGGCTATGATGGCAGTTATATATCAACCTGATCGGCTCAGCTCGCGGGGCAGCCCCTATCCGGGAGCCTACTCGAAGAGGGACCAACTTGGTGAATCCGCTGCGCGGTGGATCCGGAAACGAAAACTTGGGCTGATCTGGAAAGCTGGCGCACGGGTCGAGTAAACCACTCGTGTTGTCACTGACTAATACCCGGAGGAGTTTAGTAGTGTATGCTTCGTAAGCAAAGTGGGGGTAAGTAGGCACCTCAAGTTGCTTATCCTTAGAAACGATACGTGTGCCACCCGATCTCGGGTGGAAGTTGCCGAGAAAAAATAGGCCCCGTACCCGCGATATTCCAGTAAGGAATGCCGCTCGCTTGAGGTAGAGGACCGCGCAAGCGACCTCGAACTTGCAACCAGACGGGTGGTCGGAGTAATCTGACTAAATCTGGGAGTTAGGGGGTGAGGCTGCCCGCAGGTTGGCAATTGGACTCGTCGTAAGGCATTGGTCTCTGACGGGTCGTGGTGGAGCTTGGTACGTAGATTGTCTACGTCCCCCAAGTCTCTCGCCTTGCGGTGATATAACGATAAAGTTCGCTGAACCGCTCCGGGGTGGACAGATTCGCCCATAGCGGTTGACATACAATAAATCTGCTATATTATAAATCAACGTAGTGCCATATTATAAGGGATCTTAATGGAACCGTGCAGCTAGAGCTTAATGGCCTCTTTGTGATTAGGTCGGACCAACTCTCGGTTCAGCTGCCATCTAGTATCCTCCTCGAAGAGGGACCTAACTTTCCAGGGCCGCCGTGAACACTGTCTGTGGCTGTAACCGACAGTCGTTGATAGTGGTATCGGAAGTGCGGATCCATGGGAACACTTCGGACAGATTTAAGCGGTTTGTGCATTATTGCCACAGCTTCATGTAGTGTAAACCAAGGTGTGCACTTCGGCGAATAACCGGGGGAGTCTGGAAGTGTAGCTTCCTATGACGCGGGGGTAGACGTTGACCTGATGTCGTCTATCATTAGAAACGATCCGTTGGCCGCCCGATCTCGAGTGAAACTGATGGGCAAAGGGCGCCTCAGATCTGCGATAAATTCGAGTAACGAATTACCGCGTACATCAAGTCTCAGGCCGCGCAAGCGACTTCGAACCAGTGACCTGACGCGAGGATGGAGCAATTCGTCCAAATCTGGGAGTCAGAAGGTACTCACCTCAAATTGTTTTAGGAAACAACGGCGAGAGACTCTACTGAAGTCTACTGCGTACGGCCAATAACAACTTATAAAACAATCGTGGCGATTACGCCTGATATATCGACATAACTACATCACATGATGACACCCTCGACAAAGTCGAAAAATATAAAATTATAAAGTACATCGACTTAGCTCTTAGGTTGCTGACATGTGGGGTACCCGTGTCGCTTCTATATATAGTACAAATTTTCGTATCTGCGAACGGCGCTGTTCCTAAGACATGTGACAAGGCTTTCTCTCAACACCGGGATCAAACAGGTAACGCAGAAAGCGATAATACTGGAAACAACCAGATTAATCAGAAAGTTTCTGTATGTGTAGTTCTTAATCACTGCTTCGATGATGTAAAGCCTGTCTTTGTTGTCTAATATGGTGTTAATGCTCTAGTTTTCAATTTACATATAAAAATATTAATAAAAAATGTATTAGTGTGACCATAATGACGGCATAACAACATTACAGGTAAAGCCACTATTATAGTTCGTCTTGGTATGCTGAAGCAACAAGGCCGCCAAATGGGTGCGGGTTTGCATAGCATGCGATTGAATTTCCCGGGTCCAATAGTCCGTAGTAGAGATATCCGAATGTTATTGTGTAGAACGCGAAAGTCCTAACTCAGGCAGTCGCGGAGTCTGTATAAAGAGTTGACCATCCAAATTTTTTGTTAATATACATTTCAAATCGTAGATTTTTGTCAAAAATGATACCGAGGTTAGAAGCATTAGTGACGATGGGTATTAGTTGTGAGAAAATGGTAATATCTGGAAGCATTGGTTGAGGATTTTGGTTCTCTGTTTTTTTTTTGAAACGAGGATAATGATTTAAGGAAACGCCAATCGATCGCGGTCAGCGTTGATACAATTTGCATCTATGTTCGACTCAAGAGGATTTATAGCATTAAAAAGCTGTGTATTATCCGCGTCGAGGCGATACCTACAGTTGAAGTTTGTAACTGTACATCCGAGGTGTAGGGCGGAAAGTATCTGGTCTAATTTCATCTTGATATTTGTAAGCTTTTAAACCCACTCTTTTGCATTAAAAAGGTCAATATATAAGTTTTGAAGCACGCGAAAACTGATCAATATATTCTTATAATTTACATTATACGAGTATTTTTTCAAAATATTCTCCATGCAAATGTTCATATGTTCCAACCAGTTTAATGAACATTTGTTCCAACTTTCCTTTTATTTTCTCCTTGACAATTGAGATTATAAAGAAGTCACATGGAGCTAAGTCGAGGCTGTAAGGTGGATGAGCCAGAACCTTAATACTTTGTTCTGAAGGAATACATGTTGTCGTGGTGTAGTATGATTCCCCTAAGCCCAGTCTTTCGTGGTATCTCCTGCACAGCTTTGAAAACTTTTGGCAATGCTACTGTTGTGTACCATACTGAATTAACTGATCTACAATTTCCTAGCATTAATGTATCAAGATGTCTACTACGTGAAATATAACTGACCACCCTTTTTTGCCAATGTTCCGAGGTCTTTGCAATTTTGTCGGGAATTGGTCATCTGAAACACCCATACCGATGAACGTTTCCTGCTTTCCGGATCATACTTTTATATCCACGTTTATTCTCCAGTAATGATATCAGAAACACACCTTGTTGCTCCATTTTCCAAACGTTCAGAGCGTTTCGTGTGTTTCTTTTTCCGTTTCGGAGAATACACTACGTATCCAACCACAACAATGTTTCCTCACGCCAAGATGTTCGTGTAAGATGGTATGACTACTTGTAAAATTCTCTCTATATCTTTAAATGCGATTCATGAGTCCTCTCGCACCAGCATTTCAGTAGTCCACAAATTTTCTGCAGTTCCTGCCGTCGATGAGCGTCCACTTCTGTCGTCATCCTCAGGCTAGTTCTACTCCTTTTAAATGAGTTAAACCATCTAAATATCATTGCCTGAAGAAGAGAAGATTTGCTTAAAGCTAATTGTAAGTGTTCAAAGCTTGACACGTTAGATAAACCATATTTTAAGTGGAGATCGTAGCATGCAAATGTTGTTGCTTGAGCTCTATCGTATCAGACTAAAGTGCGGGAAGTGATGAAAGAATAGATACCAAAAAATGTAATTGTTTTTAATTGTGATGTTATGATGATTAATTTTGATAATGGCCTTTCACGGTCGATATTTAAATAAATTGGCTTTTTAGATACATATGATATAGATGCGTCCCATGTTAATTTCAAGCATCTCAAAATTTCTATAGTGACCTATATGCATAATATGTATGTATGTATAAGTAAGTAGCCTTCGTAAATGCGAGCTTGGCATAGACGGAAAGTCCCACTGACAGGAAAGAAGCAAGTTTTTGCTGTAAAAATATCTAAAGTCCCAGTCTGACCCAGTTACGTTAACGCAGGCTTGTCATGATGGTTTTATTTCATGTCATTTGTGCCTTATTGCCCTATTCAAGTATTGCACTGGTACCTTTATATTACAACTACATGTCGCCATATTTCACAGATTGTTATTAAGAGTGGCATACTTTTTACACCACTATTATTTCACGTAGTTTATACTCGTAGTTACGCTGATCCCTGACTCACTGACTGATCGCGCAAAGCATAACGCTCGAATTCGCTTTCTCTTACGTGCTATATAACGCGCTATTTTTCTATTCGTAACGTTGTCGACAATTATCGTGCATCATCGGACAATGTCGGGGGTCCATGTCGTGCTCTCCCTCTCTTTCACAAAGGCCGAGTTTGGCCGACGATGCCCGACCATTCTTTGTCCTATAATGGATTATCTCGCTGGCGCATGATTAAAAACGTTCTAAAATATATTAGAAGTTCGAAATTGGAGGATTTTTTTTGAGCGCGTGACTTTTCTCACCGCGGAGTGGGATCTCGTGGCGGGTTTTTATGACCGTTATATGCAACAATATAAAAAAATAGAAAATAAACCAATTTACTTTCATTTAAAAATAGACAAAGTAATGCAAATAAAATATGGCATGACTATCAAGACTAACAGAAACTTTATACCTGATATGAATTTGCCCAATAGTAACAATATATTGTTTTTTTTTTTTCAATTCTTTTTTCACCTTGAGATAACGGCCCACCTTAATCTCTAACGACAATTATCTTACAAGCAGCCGGCTTTTATAACATCACGTGGCAGTACTCAGGCGATCACCCATACTATGATATGATATAGAATAATGGCTCCGTGATAATGGGTCATAATGGCTCCGTGGAGCCTGGGCTATAATGGCCGTTGTGTTTTGATCGGCCCAGCTTGTAGAGCAGGGGACGAGAACTCGGGCGTGACCTGGATAGCTAGTGCATACTGATTGTTGTCAATGTGTTGTCACTGACTGATTCTGAAGGAGTTTAGAAGTGTACCTCTAATGCTTATCCATAGATATGATAGTGTGGTCCACCCGATCTCGGGTGAGAGTTGCTGAGCAAAGGCCGCCCCGTATCCGCTACATCCCAGTTAGTGATACCGCTTTAAAGGTAGAGAACTGCGCAAGCGACCTCGAACCTGTGACCAGACGGGGGATCGGAGGAATCTGATCAGCATCTGGTAGTAAGGGCGCGAGGATCCCCACTGGGGTTGAAAATTCCCAGTGCCTCGCGGTAAAGAGTTGGTCTCTTACGGGCCTAGGTGGAGCTTGATAGGTAGATTTGTATCATCTCAAGTCTCTGCGTTTCGCCTCGGGGTGACCTGCACGGGTCATCGATATTTCCGAGTTACAGAATGCCGCGTTACCACAATAGGTAGAGGTTGCGAAAGCGACTTCGAGCCTGAAATCAAACTGGTGGATGGAGAAATCCGTCTAAATTTGGTAGGTAGGGAGAGAGGCTGGCCCGCCAGCTGCCCGGTGCTTCGCTTTTAAGGCGTCGGTGTCTAACGGGCCGCGGTGTAGTTGGATAGTGAATATGTTATGTCAAAATTCTGTACCCTCCATCTCGGGGCGATATAACGATAAAGTTCGTTGAAACGCCTCGGGGTGACGGGCTCGTCCGAGTATAACCTTAAATCCAAAATGTGTGCATATTTCCCTGGGGCCTAATGAGGTCAAGCAGCGCGGGTCCTAATGGTCAACTTTGTTATGGTGGTCGGCCTGACTCATGGCTCAGCACCTATCCGTCTGCCTTACCGAAGAGGGCCTAACCCGATGAACCCGTTGAGCGGCTGACCTGGGGGAATCCCTTGGGCGGCCCTGGACGGTTGATGTATTGTTTGGGGAACCTCTTGGCGGCCCTGGACGGTGCGGCCAGTTTAGGCCAGTTCTGGAAGCGTAATGCCACCTAAGACGCGGGAGTAGATGTTGACCTAATGTCACCTATCTTTAGAAACGACCCGTTGGTCAACCGATCTCGGGTGATTACGCCGAGTAAAGGGCGCCTCTGGTTACGGAATACCGCGTTATTACATTAGTAGAGGCCACGCAAGCGACTTCGAACCTGCGACCAGACGGGAGGTCGAAGAAATCTGACCACATCTGGGAGAGAGTTAGTCGGCAGTGGGGCAGTGAGGTAATTGGATATGTGGATATGTATCGTCCAAATTCCTTGCGCTCATCTCGGGGCGATATAACGATAAATTTCGTGGAAACGCCTCGAGGTACCGGGTTCGCCCGTAGCTTGGTCTTATACAACGTTGTACATATTTCCCCTATATGTATAACAACGATTCTTACGAAGGTGGGCCCGGTAGCAGATAGTGCACCCAACCCCTGGTAACGCCTTATGTTCAGAATGTATTGTCGAAAACCGCACGTGGGGCAGGTGAAGGGGAGACGCCCGATTTAACTGAGGCACGGGCAATCGCCCGCGTGATTGCATTTTGCATTCCTATCAGAATATTACAGTCTCGTTATTGACGGGATGTTGCTGTTGTTGTGAATATCGATAAAATGGCCTTTTTTTGCAGATGACCGGCGGTGTTAGAAATCGCGCCGCTCGCCAGTCGCCCATCTTATGGCTGGCCGAGCCGCTGCATGCCACCTACCGTGACCGCGCACTATGAAAATGTATGAAGACAAAGCGGTAAATAATGGCAATTATGGTGTTGGCGCATATTGGCACAAATACTGAAACGCCACACCGTTACATCTAACTAATGGAATATGTAAGATACGTCGCGTCGCCGGGCCACTACAAATACATACGAAGCCCGGCTCGAATAAGGTTAATTGAAATTGCCACTACTTGATTAATTAGCTGTAGCTGTTATGCATCGAGCGCTGATAAAATCTAAAGTAGGAAAGAGTGAAGGCATGGTCTGTTACTGTTAGACCTTACCTATCTAATTGCCTTTTTTTCACTGGCCACTTTCAACTTGGATAACTTCGGTTTGAAGTTGAATTCACCCTACAGCACAAACCACGTCAATTCACTCACATACCCACTTAAAAACACTTAAAACGGCACAAAATATGTACAAAAAAACGTACTAAAAAATGTCAGCTGAAAAAGAAATATTTGGCGCAAAATCGAAGAACGCCCTGACCAAATCCGTCATTAAATGTCAACATCCAGTGTCGCCAAAGCATAAAGTATTTAATTTGCGAACTTTACAGAACTGCCAATAATTCGGAAATTTGCAATGGCCGTTGCCAATTTCGCCGAAATTGTCCTCGTGCTTATGTAAAAAAACTATTGTTTTATCGTTTCTCAATTACTATTTTGTGGTGAAAATACATCGTTTTTAGTTGTTTTTATTTTTTTTAATTTTTTTAGCGATGTGTTCATATTCTATACCGCGGCCTGTTTTTAAATTGCCATAATAAATATGTATATTCAGGCTCACAAAATCCTTAATTATATGGGAAATGGCATATTGCAGTGTGCGCCGCGGCGCCCCGGGGCGCCGTATATAGTAAACAGGGGCGCCGCGAGGTAATCCTGCGAATGCGAACCGGTTCAGTTCATCGGTTCCGTTCACCGAACCGGTTCAGTTCATAATCTGAATACTTCGGCGAACAAGTTCAGTAGTAAACATCTGAGAAGAAAAGTAAACGGTTTTAAGACGCCTGCTACCAGAGGGGCTCCTGCTTAGTTTCAGTGTGTCACTTTGGTGTTGCGGTAAAGTCGTAGGAAAATATAAAGTTTTTATCAAACAGGCAAGTCGAGTTCGCGAGAAAGTTCAAGTGAAACGAAAACAAAGAAACGGAAATATAGTAATATTGAATAATATTTGAACTTGGCTTTACTTCAGTAGAAGCAAACAATGACGGGAGACCGCTATATGTTCTCTGTTTAAAAGTTCTAACGCCCGAGTGTATGCTCCCAAGTAAGCTAAAGCGACATCTCGAGACCAATCACTCTAACATGGTTGACAAATCTTGCGAATTATTTAAAGAAAGTGATTAGTGATCAGCGATCAGCAAGCTCACCTGTCATATTTATTTATCGTTTTCACCATTTATATAATATTTTTTTGTATTTTCTTATTTTAGTTTGAAGGTTCTTGTGATTCAATTTTAATAAATGTGAGCTGCACATTGTGAGGTTTATCTTAAGAGTTGTTTTCATTTCTGTTCTTGATTTATGTTATAGTACACATATTTGACAAGGGCGCCGGGACAAAATACTAAATCTGTAAGTGCGCCGCGGCCTGGTAAATTTTGGAAACCGCTTGGCCTATTGGATTAAATTATGACAGTATAACGTACAATTTATCCACAGGCTAAACTCATATCATGATAAAGCTGAGCTTATAGCTGAGACCATGCGTGTAAGGATATTTATGTAGATTTAACAAGCCACAGCATTTACACCATCAATCTACATGGCAGATAACTTCAAATTACAGACATGGCAGTTAATTATCTATAATTAACCGGCATTATACATAGTATACTATATTAGTAGGTACACATCCCCCAATTTATGCACGTCAATTCATTAGTCGAAACAAGCTAAATTGATATTTGCTCTAATAAACATCACGAGTTTCTCCTCAACGCAATGAATAGTCTCTGATCGGCGAGTGATGGATCGGTTCACTAACACGGCTCAGAGTGAATGAATGCTAATACAACTATTGATCGACGATTTAGTGAAATCTTAAGAAATGCGGGAAATTCGCGTAAGTCTATCAAGATAGTTTCACCATGCATGTAGGAGTAAATCGTTATTTTAAAATCATCGAATTATTGGGGTGTTTAGGGTTCGTCAACATTACAGTTATTAATTTTTATTCTAATTATATTTATACATTTAAACAAAAATTGTCTATGAAAAGATTTGGCGATGCAACTAAAAATAATGAACTTATTCGATATTTAATTGTAAAAATATTGATTTTGTCTGTATTTGACTGGTTATATAAAATATTACCACAATATAGGTTTTAATTAATTTTGATGGAAATGTTACGCGTCTATATTTTTGTCAAAATAACGGTTACATCAAGTCAAATAGTGTAGAACATTTAACTGGAATTGGTCGTCGAAACGTAGATTAACGTATTCCTCGCATAAGAAATAGCCATAATAAAAAAAAACTTTTGATCAAGCATGGATATATCCGGTTTTGTCGCCAGCTCCTCAATCACAACATCTATCGCTTTTGTACATACATTATATATTTCAGCTAAATTTCGAATTGTAACTTTTTACTGGCCGCCTTTGTCCGAATAAAGATTTTCCAAGGGATGTGTCCGTCTACTCCGAGTCTGCAAGCCGAGATATGCCGAGATATGTTCAATTTTTTCGTAACGCCATTCGCATCTACGCCTGATTTATCAAAGGTTTCTTATATTGAATAAACAAACACTGTATATATTGAATGAATTATATAGCCCATGTCCGAGTATCTAGTTAAATAAGACGTGTAAGTACCTTACCTGCTTAGGAGGGAGAACTGAATAATTCAGATAGCGTCCCGGGACTCCCAGTAAATAGATGATCTGGAGCAGCGTTGCCAACGTGAACTGGCATAATTTATCCATTGAAAATGTAATATGAATGCAGTAACTATAAAATAAAGTAAGAGTCGGTAGGAAGGGGGTAATTTTTTAATCGATAGAGACCATGTCGTATAGGTGATGACATAATATTATCACTATCACTTTTAAATTCCACATATCGTCCCTAAAAATGCATAGTATTGCAAGAGACATTTTTGAAATTCTGAATGAGTCAATAAAAATAATTATTATATAAAAACATTTTTTTAATTTACCACGTTTTTAAAATCGAC
>JAOPUG010000333.1:21178965-21191229 GCA_027564375.1 Micropterix facetella | reverse complement strand
TTAAAAATTACATATTCCAGTGTCAATTTATTAGTCAATAACTTAACTTGATAAATCTGCTAAAGTGGTTGAAAACTTTCAAAATTCGTTAGTTTTTCAGTAAAATTCAGCAAAAACTCTCAAGGTCAACCTTTTTGAGCAATTTTACCGAATTTCCTACATGAATTTCTCGTTTCATTGCGATTAATCTATATTGCGGTATAAATGTTTGCTTACGTCTTACCTTGGGTCTACCTATCCATATATAATTTATAGCAGAATCCTTTGTAATAATGCTAATATAGGCCTCACTGGAAGTGCCTTTTGCCTGTCGCTGGGCCTTAGGAAGAATGCATTCCGTGAAAATGTCTCTGTAACAAGCCACGCAAAACATTTCACTATCCGTTATAACAGTGATAATAACATTGTCAACCACAACCGATTCTAAACATATACGGAGATGGTGTATCGATCCTAATGCACGAAAATTCAGAGGGTAATTCTGTAGGATTACATTGAAAATCACCTACAACTTTCTTTGTTTTAGAACTTTGTTTTTGAAGAAAAAAATAGAAACTAAATATTTGAAAGCAGAATATTTAAAAAAATATTATTTTCCTATGTATTACAGATCTAAACCAAAATACTCGACTGTTGAGGTTAGAGGTCAGTAGTTACATTTAAAAAAATTACCTCAATTTTGTAGAAAAAATATACCATGTATACTTCTAGTTTCCAAAAAAAAACTAAAAACAGGAATTCAAAGTATGCCAGTTGATGATTTTAATCAAAGAAAATTAACGTGTGTAATGTGAGAGGTTACTGTTACTAAGATTTTATATTAAATGTGTCATGGGTAGATATTGAACACTTATCATTTTAACCACAGAAATGTGAAGGTGTAGGTAATTAGTTACTAATTTGTCAAGTAAGGTGATATTTTTCTAAAAATTAAAAAATATATATTATTACATATGATTAGGTTGAGGATCTGGAGCTGGTCTGTGCTCGATGTCACATCTAATCAAACTCCTTTGATCTGTTATCCATGATCAAACACACCGCCATAATCAATGACACACCGAAAATTAAAAACTTGTAATAATTCCAAAACTACACTGATGCAAAAAAAACAAGAGCGATATCGATCAAATCAGAGGTTAAAGTACCTACTTTGTATCTAAGCATTAAAATGAACCATCTCACCTCAAACCGTGTTTAAGATTGATCATGCTGTTTTGCTGAATTTGTAACATAACCCATACGACATAATGTACTATTAACTAGTTATTCCTACCAATATATACATTTACAAGTTGCTTAATTGTATTACAAGAGTTTTAGGCGACCCTTAGAACAAGTGTAAACTTTGTTTTATAATTTCAAATTTTAGTAAATAATCAATGGATATAAATAGCCAATTGTGTACGCGTCGCGACTAATAAAACTCCGTGGAAGCTTCCGCTCCATCATATCAAAAAGCGTAATCGTCTTTGATTTACTAACACACTTAGAGTCAAAATAGATTCAGCACAGACGGCACATAAAAAGAACGAAAACACCCAACGTATAGCTTCATTACCCATCAAATGAATCTCTGTAGTATAAAACAGTCATCGCTGAAATTAATCGAGAGATTTTTGTAATGCCGTATAAAAAGGGCTATAGAATTTTAATGACAGGTTTCAAAGACGATAAAGTACGGGCAATTTCCCTAAGTGGCTCGATTGCGGCGGTAAACTCATAAAAAAGAGGGTAGAGAAGAGGACACAGCGTTTAACGCGTAAGGGAAGTCAAGAGATGAAACGCTGAGAGCGACGATGTAATTGAACGCAAGGGTGATACAGAAAAAAATTGCCTAACAAAGTCATAAAGAGTGTACACTGAAGAATCATCGCAGAAGATAATATAACATAGAACAACAAAAACTAACCTTAGGCAAGTATTCAAACTGTTTAATCAATTTATCTAGACAAAATTAAAGCCATAAAAGGAGAGAAAAAATATTGAATTTCAAGACCAAAATAAGTATTATATCAGTTGTGAGATAATATCATGTTATGATATATAGATACTATCAATTGTAACTGTAATGTCTCTAGATAAAAAGCAACTAAACATCATAGCATTTAGAATATGTATATCAATGAAATATTTAAATAATTATTCTTAATAACCACGGACAATACACCAGTCTTCGTCCTCATGGGGAGCTGTAAATGGTGTAAGTACAATAAAAAAAAGACCCAAAGTGGTAAAATATCAAGGAAAATACGATCGCTCATGAACTCCTAAAAAGGGAGGAAATAGTTCTGATATGGTAAATTTTGTAGTCGCCATTATCCACAAAAAGAAACCACCACTATTTTTCTTACATGTTCAAAGGATCGTGACAATATGGATTATTGCTTACTAAAACAGATTATGGAAAAGCGAAAATTCATTTGGCTAAAAAGGCTTTCGATTTCTAGACAGGTTGTAGGAACGACGACCGAATATTACAGGAAAAATAAAAGGAAGTCTGTGAATACCGCAGTTTTTAGAAATAAAGTTTTACCGGTTATAACTGGTTTTTAATATTATTAATAATAATAATAAACTCTTTATTTTCATTTTAAAATAATATACAAAAATACGAGTTAATTACCACATGGCAATATCTTACAACTAACCTAGTCCTAAAGTTTTTCATGTTATCGAATTATCATTAACCCACATTAAAAATAAATACTGAGCCAGAAGTCAGCGACGATGACGACATCTTAAGTGAAATTATATAAAGTGGCCACGACGTGGATGTCAAAGAATGATCGAGCGACAGCTAACCTCGTAGCGCATCGCAGCTGTGAAAACTTCAACGACGATGACGAACGACCTTCTTAAGGAGGTAAAACGAGGCTCCAGCGCCGAAGAAATCCCTCGGGAGAGCCGTAAATGGGAAGAATATCGCGCCTCCCCACGCGGTGGATAAAGTATTAAAATGTCCCAGAATAGAATATATCGCACAATGTGTGGGCATGCGGATGTATCGCACAAACAAGAGAAATAACGGCGCTAACGGTGAAACTGAAGAGGGTAGTCCATTGGGAATTTGAAAGTCGAAAGGAGTTTCTTTTCTCTGTGTAAAACCGGATGTTGAGATCATTTAGCGATACGGTTTTTAGATTAAGTTCTTCTGATTTACAGAAGAGCAGATACATGTACGTTAGTTTCAAATTATGCTCTGATATTTAACTATAATTAGCTGCTGCCCGCGATTTCGCTACGTGTGGAGTTTGTACTTGACGAATTAATTTTCCTATTCAGGTACTATATTTTGATAGATAATTTATAGTAATAATTTAAGTAACGAACTTCCCTATTCACGCATTTTTCTCGTAGATTAACGAAAAAGTGTGAGTTGTAGCAAGGTAGCTATATATATTTGGTATTATGCACCAACTCGAACTACAATACTTTTCTATGAACAATATTGGAGTTCTATGGTGTTTGGCCAAAACAAGAAGAGTATAAGTCTTGCTTACCCGTGAGCAATCCACATAAAGCTTTCTATAGGATAAGCAGTTCGTTCTAAGGTCTACTATTGCAGTTCGCAACGTCTACCCCAGAGATATTCACCATCATTATGAAGCAGACTCTCACCGGAAACTGCAGGCGCTTGAAGTCGAAGGGAGAGTTCTTAGGTATGAGGGATATAAGCTGTATAAATACGGTCTCACCCGCTCCGTAACTTGTTATAATCTCCGCCTCTATCAGGTGTCTTTGCAGCACCATACCTTTAGTTGGGTTCTTCCATTGCACAATTTAGACGGGGTCAAGTTCTGCAGCAGCATTATCGGAATGTCGACTTTTAGCGCCATTGCGTACGCAGGCTGACCGGTGCACTGAGCGAATTCAAAAATTCTATGGGGGGTCATAAATAGGTATTGATTGATGCGTCTTAAATGGCTCGCTTGCATATCCAAAAGTTGGATGCTTGTGTAAAACTTTCAACATCGCCGTAAATGCATCGAAATAGCTCCTCTACTGGCGCCACTGTTCTGCGCAGAGACAATTGCAGCTTCACTTATAAATCCTCTTCGGGTAGAATACTTTCAACAGTTATTCGGAGAAATCTATACTACAATACAATACGTGCAACTGATTATAAATAATTCAAGTTCAATCAATCGTCCATGGTTAACCTATGTCTTTCCTCAAATAATCATTTCCTTTCGATGAATTCTTTCAATGTTTGGTACATCGCCTATAATAATACGTAATTGCCCATCTTTCAGTAAGTCAGCATCATTCTTATTAATACGTTTACTACATAGTTAATCATTGTCTTATTTGTTATGAAAATTGAAGGAATCATGCTTTCCAGATTCTCTGCATTTCCTAGATTAATATCGAAATTTTAAATCCTCTTTTCATCTGTCTGAATTCTTGAAGGATTTATTGTTATGTAGTTAGTTATTTCATAATCCGTAAATATTGTCTAGTGTGCTCTTTTAACTCTGTATCTCGAGAATGCCAACAAAACCGTTCATACTATCGCTTTAATTTCGCGTTGTTTACTAATACGAACGTCTTTAAAGTTTTCTTTTATCGGAGCGAACTACACAAAAACCTTCCACTTTATTATATGTTATGGTATTGTCATAGAGTAAAATAACTGCCGCTCGCGCATGCTTCTATCTAGAGTGCTGATTATCGCCTGGCTAGTGAGTAATGTAAACCCTTTTATGAATTTTAGATCCGCGCCGACAGGGTTGAATCTTTACCAATATTGTTATCGGTTTTCACTATTAACTGTCACCAAACCAGTTTATTAATATATACTTATTTAATTACTAGTCTTACTAATAACCAATCGCTTTTCCCGTCAATTGACTAATTTTTTATTCATATTTTTTCTGAACCCTACATGCTAAATGATTACAAATTATTATTTCATCGAATGCCTTTTGACCTGAAAACGTATTTAAAATGAATGCCACTTTGGGGAGGCAATCACGCCCAAATGAGCAACAGTTTCTGTACATAATTTAAAAAAAAACTCGGCTAAAATAGATTTAGCGCCATCTTGGTCGTGTTTTATAAAGGAAGCATGAAAGTTTGTGCCAGCATCACACCAGCATCCGTATCTTTCGATTTTCGACTTTCCAGACATGTACCCATAAGCAGGATCATATCTCAGAGACGAATTATTCGATCCGAGTGAAACGAGTATGAAGAGGAATGTTGATCTCAAAGACTCAAAAAGATACGAGGCTGTGAATCTGAATAAGTTAGAAAACCTCCAGATGTTCTTAAAATACGCGATATATGAAGGCAAAGTACAACCAGAATTACAAAAATCACGCACGAATGCGTAACGCACAAAATTACAGAGAATGCCACCGAAAACCCAACCGCCTGGCCCGTACTCAAAACCATGGCGCGGTATTGCCGCGAATATAGGCAACGTAAGCGCGCTAGGTTGGTTTTCATGAAAATAACAGCAGCAGTGTGCGACATACTATATTGTATTCTGCGACTGCATACTATATTTATTATCCTGGTCTAATACTTTTTAAAACCCGAATAATCTTGTCCGGGATGTATGCTAAGGCAGTTTTCATAATCACCCTTTCCGAAAAATGCATTGTTTTCAAATGTTTCACGTGTGTTGTCCAATTTTTGGAAAATGTGTAGAAGCTATATTTCGTTGTCTTTGTTCACTTCTTTCATAAAAAGACCTTACTATTAACTTCTAATTCTACAACATAATGGTACGTTCCCTCTCTTTAATCATCCTTGTCTTCAATTTCAGCTATCGTCTTGTTAATTCGAAAGTAGGTAATAAAACGCGATTTTGTATAGTGGTTCTTAAGTCGCGAATCGAGTGATTGAAACAGTGACTACGACGGACGCGAACGTTCTGTAGAGAGAGATGATATAGATGTAGTGCGGCGGGGACTGGTCGGCGGTAGTTGTATGGTGGATGTTCGGGGCCGGTCCGCTCGCTATACGTGGCCGGTATAGTGGCGCCCGATGGGCTCCGGGCACAGTGCTGACGTCGCGGGAAGCGGAGCGTGCGCGAGCGACGGCGCCGCCGCGGACGCGCCGTGGCTCACGCCCGCCCATGACGAGCGAAGGCGCAAGCACAGCCGAAGAAGGTAGGATTTTTTTCATAATTATATTCATGGAAAAAGTAGTGTAAGAACTCACGCAATGTGGCTCTGTGGCCGAAACCGCCCGACGAGTATGTACAGGTATAAGAAAGGCCAGGAAAGGGAGGGGAATTCGCGACTACCATTAGCGAGGTCGCCGCACATTTTGTCAAAATTAAAATGTCGATAATTTTACCTGTAGTGTATCAACTTTCGATATCGATCGTATCTTTGGCTATTTATAGGACGGGTTCTTCTATAGAAAAACGCCCCTGGCAATTGGACGTTTCAATATACTAAACTAAAATTTCAATTTATAATTAATATATCACGGACGATCAAGTTGAAATTTTGTACACTTACAAAGTCCTGATATAAAAATATAATATTCTAAAGTGAAAATATATCCAAACCATATTTAGGAAAGGAATTATTTTTCTAGGGAAATACTGAACGCAATTATTTCCATCATTTTAGACAAATTAACCCCATTATATTAAATTTACATAATATATTTTAGTAAATAAACAAACAACAAAATATATTTAGTGACCGCCACACAATGTTACTAGATATTCTATAGCCGTTATCGATAATCGACCGCACGATTCCCATCACTAGTAGCAGAGCGTGTCTGACGCTTCAAAACAACATCGCTACACTTTCTTGATAATTTGAAAGAGTTTTTTTTACACAACGAATAATAGGATAAAAAGTACTTATACGTGAAATATAAAGTCACTGTTTTAACCTTAGTATTTAGGGAATGGTTTTATGGGGTAGTATTTAGGGAACACTTTTATGGGACAAGACGACATATCGACACGAAAAACTTCACACAAGCAGTTGAGGTCTTTCGTACGCAACCGACGCACGCAACTGGCAGGCCACCGTGATCTGCGCACCAAGTACACTAATTTTAAGTGTACTTTGGGATATACTACTTCTATGCTTGTATCGAACCAGCTGAACTGACAGCATCCTGCGGACGACACCCGTCGCGAAGTATCGCTCATGTGTAGATCAACTCGGCAAACGTTTAATTCTTGCACTGCGCTGCACAGTATTCGTTTCATACAAGCTAGACGTTAATTATTCATTGTAAAATTCCGGAACGATAATGTCAATGCGCTATTTATTGATGGTTAGCAGCACAAATAAAGTGCTAATTATACATCTAATCATTAGATGTATAAAGTGCATTAGATTCTAATGCACTTTCACTGATAATAGAAATGACGAAACCGAGCAATTGCATTTAATGTGTTTACCGCTCCAGGATCACGGTTGTGTTTAAGTAGTATTCACTGCTCATTTTGTTGTTTGAAAAAAAAATGGAAACTCGGAAGGTTTTTACTGTTGTTATAATCGAATTCATTCAAGTACCCTTTCAAGAATATATATATAATATTTTAGTAGTTCAATGCAAACTTCAAATTGCATTTTTTTTAGTTTATTTTATTTTTATTTTAGTTTAGTTTAGAGTATATTTTTGAGATTTTATATTAATTCACCATGTATAATATTAAGCAACCAATTTGTATCTCATAATAGTACTGGTTGTTTCCCCGAACACAATACCGCATACATATATATTTTTTCATTTTACACTTTTATACTATGTACAAGAATACAAGGAAAGAGTTTTTCAAAAAAATAGTAAAGTTTTAGGAAGTCAGGAAGGCCAGAGGTTTTAAGAAGTCAGAAGCCATAGCCATATATTGCCGCAGATCTTCCTGACTTGGATTCTGAAATTTGAGGTTTAAAAGCTTATTGCAAATACTGAAAAAAATGTTGCAAAAGAAAAAAACCAAAAGCCACAAATAATAATCTTACATACCTTTAATATTAAAGAGCTACTCGCTTAACCAGTCTGCATTTCAATTTTCTATAAGAAAATTGTGATTCCTAAGATCTATTTTTACCATAAAGTACTTTAAAAGTATTTTTCGAATAATTACTCTCTAGATCAGAGCTTCCCAAACTAGTTTTGCCCTAGCTCGGTTATCTTGCTTCTCCTTCGTGACTTAGGGTCCGTTCTGTCTAGTACTAATCACCACAGAAATATACACACTCTTTTACTGGCCGCTTAGGTCAAACTGAGCGAGCGGATGACGGAGCGGAAAACGTGTCTGTTACCCGCCGGAGCAACAGTTTATCAACGAAAACTGCAAATTTCTGCGCAGTTTCCTGTGCATTTTATCATCCGCTACATTCTTTTTCTTTGTGTTGGATTTTTCTTAGACCAGTAATGATAAAACATATTAATATAATAAAAAATGACACATAAAATACAGTGTAGCAGCTTCTACGTCCATCTTGATTTGTGGAACATTTATCGCAGTTTTTTATGGCGATAATGGGCTTTGACGTTGATCGTTAAAGTATGGACACTCAGTATATCGCGTTAATTTGAGGAAAAAATAACGCCGGCTTTTATCGCGATAATGGCATTGACGTTGACCGTTAATAAGGCCACGGCATTATATGATACCTACAGCGGGGCACTCAGCCCTGCGACGCCACACCTATAAAGCCGTGTGAATGGGCCCGGCTCACATGAAGCACCGCTAAAAGGCAATTGCCCAGTATTTTACGATCTGATATTTTATTTTCGTGGCCCATTGCCTGGTCGCGATCCACCATATGGGAAACGCTGGTCTAAGTTGACGAAACACCGTGCGCCTCGGCGGTAACTTTTAGTATTGTTTATGTTATCTAGTCGGGCCGTTAACGTCGATACCGTAGCGGAAAATTTCCAAATATAAAGGAAAATTTAATTTAAAAATATCTGTATAAGGATGACATTTTCGTACTAGCTAATGCTGCTGATGTAGGTACTCGTATTCAAATGCACTTGGATTAATTTGGAAACTTATCGAGGGTCAACGTGTTGTGTTTTTTGTAAAAAATCTGATTAGAGTTTAATCCACAAATGTATATGTCGGTCCTTCTTTTTGTTTCTACGAGCTCAAATAAAAAGCTCTAATTTATGTCAGAATATTAATTAAATTCATCACAATTCATTTGTTTGTGCCGCAGACTCAATTCTCTATTTTTTTACTGGACCTCATCGCGCAATACAGCTGCATAGCTGTAGTTTTAAGACGTGGAGCGGGGCCGCTAATCGTAATATATATTTACGCTGATCACTGACTCTGTAGCGCTGTGGCGCCCGATATGACGTAACCGCTTGCATCTGATGCGCGCGGCGTCACGCTGTGAGCAACGCAAGGTAACGTGAAAAGTTAAATTTTGTCGATTACATCGGATATAAAATTGACGTTTACCGGTGCGGAGGGGGGTTCATTTGCCAGCGGCAGCTCTAGGCGCGCTACAACTACTCGTAAAGGAATAATCGTAATATATAGTTACACTGAAGTGCATTTGTTCCAAATTCAAAATTTGAAAACGGCACGAGGGACGAGGTATACGTGGCGCATAAGACACGTATGTTCTGAAAATATATTAGGAATTCGAAATTGGAAGCAATTTTTGTCAGGCGTGACGTTTACCCGCGCGGAAGGTGACGGGCGCACCTACAACTAACTCGTTGAGATAGATTTTACGAAAAACATCGTTTATCGGCGCAGGCGCGTAATTTTATGCGCGTGAAATGCTCGCGTCTTGATAAACTACCCGAAGATATAAAAATTACACGTAGAAAAGGGAAATTGCCACAGTTAAAAGGCTACCTTATTAATAGAGAATTATACGATATCAACGAATTATAAATAGACGCTTGACAGCTTTCCATTTCGTTTTCGTCATTCAGTATGACATTTTTATAATTTATTCGACTACAAATTATTTTCTATTATTATGACAACGTAATTTTAGCTACTCTTCCTAATTACATGTACCTATTTCTATCGACCTGTCTATAACAAGCGTAATGCGACTCGATATGTTTAAAAAAAAAACCTATGTACTTATTAACTAAATAATAAATATTTTTCATTTGTTTGGCAACAGAATATACAATTTAATTATGTAAGAAGTATAAATGTAATGGTAACAGCAATTATTTAATGTCTACACAACTATGTAAAGTTTTTAGGACAATAAAATTATTTGATTTGATTAATTTGAATAATAATAATAACAAATGAAACAAGAATGAGATTAATCGTTGTTTGATCATTTAAATGATCCTAGCCGCACCACAATAAAAATATCGTAAATCATTAAATAATAAACTTAAATAAAGTTATTGTTTTGTCGAGAAAAATCTCTGTTAGCAGACGAAGATGGGGACTATAAAGGCAGTATATTGGTGGCAAACGATTTAAAAGCCGCCAGTCACGCGTTGCTTGACTTGCTTGATGTTCGGCTTCGATTCCGGAGAAGACACGACTGCTGATGCTGAAACTCAAGTATGCGGCCCGGCCTGGTACCAACTAATCTCTGCAGCGCAACGGACTAGCATCCAACGGGTGCTGAACGTCGGGCTGAAGAAAGTGTCAGAAGCCCTATGGTACGTCCGAAACGAGACTGGAACGCGACTTTAGCTAAACAGAGTTCGTGGAGGAATACGCGAAGCGCCTCGCGCACACCATGCACCGAAGGGCAGACATCTCGCCGCACGAGCATATCCGTAAGCCCGCTGCGGTGCACACTAAGACGACGGAATTCTATATATTCTTCACTCCCGATCCAATATTGTCTACAGTCAATTCATCACGAAGGCGCCTGCAACATCGGGCGCCTCAACAGACATCTACCGCAGGGCGTTTAACCCTGCGATAATGCATCCACAAAGCCGAGTCAATGGGCCCGGCTCAAGTGAATCCCTGATAAGGGTTATTTCCCAGCGGCAGACGTCACGGGCGGGCTGACACTGATCTGATCCAAATGATTATTTCCTTTTTGGAGAGCGAAGAGCAGCAGTTGTGTTTGTGTTAATTGAACCCATCTTCGTTTGGGCAACAAGAACGCCTGTTTATATCAATCAGTTTGTGGCAAAGTTATTCAGCGCTATAACATGTCTATTAAAATGGAAATAAATACAATTAATTTAGACTGAATCTGATTTAAAAAAAAACTCAGTCACAATAAACAGCATTTCACATAGATATACGCGGACACATTTTGTAACCTTAGGTAATATCAATATTTTTAAAAAAATAAGTTGTGACTAAATTTCCTAAGTATTCCATTCTGTATAGTTAATGACTATATTTGCTAACTTTTACAGAAATATAAAAAAACAATTACATATACAGGGGATGTTCTTATGTTCACTTAGTTTACACCTAATCTCTTTTACCTACAGCTAATGTCATACTAAGAATATGTACGCTTCTTAAAATTGACAAATTCGAGGCTTTTTTATGTTGTTTTTTTTTCTGAATTGCAAGGCGTGTTGCGATTTTTTTATAGTGTTTTATTCTCCACTGATTGTGCAATCTATATACAAAACATACATGAGATAAATCCATTAATTTCTTATCTGGCTACGCTTTGTTTGTAGTTTGTAGTCGTAAAATAATTATTAATTTGATTTCTTGCATGTTCTACGAATCGTTCAGGGTTCTATTCACTTCAATAAGATGCGTTACTCCATTCTAAAATATGATATAAAATCAAAGTACAAGTAGAAAAAGATCATAATAAAACTTACTCGTTTTACCATATGTTATGTGTTACTCTGCTGCTTACCTGCAACAAAGAGAAAGGTAATTTATTATATAAATTATGTATGACTACATAATTTTATAATTCTAATTTAATTTTCTGTGATCTTGGCTGCTCTTTCGCGTAACAACGTTTTATTGCATTGTTATTATAATAATATATTTACGTATGAATAACTTGTTGTTTCACAAGTCACGAGTTTTGCCATAGTAAGCGAGACGCGCACTAGTGCGGCAGCGGCCACGACCACGACCCGGCTGTCCGCATACACATGAATTTGGTACGGAAAATCAGCAACCGTTCCGACCCGCATGTAAAACTGCTGCTTGCAGCGGCCAGTCGTTTTCTATACTTTTCATGTTTTTTATGGATCATATGCGGCCAGCCAGGTCGTGGTCGTGGCCGCAGCCGTACTAGTTCGCATTTAGCCTTATACATACATACACACATACATACATACATACATACATGCGTGCATACATACATGCATACATACATACATACATACTTA
>JAOPUG010000333.1:21154395-21174900 GCA_027564375.1 Micropterix facetella | reverse complement strand
TTCTAAAAATATAAATATATAAATAAAATATAATACATAAATAATATATAATAATATATAAATAATATAAAAAATATAATATATAAATATACTTTCTAAAAATATATACTTTCTAAAATATTCTATTTTAATTTTAATGTAATATTTAAGTATAAACATTGCTTATGCCTTAATATTAATATTAGGTATATGAATTAATTCTTAATGTAATGTAACACATAATTGTTTCGCTAGATGGCGCTGTTTAATGTATATAATGTCTGCAGTATTATTTATTATTTAAATTCAGTCCATGACATACTTCTTTAATATAACTGCGAATACATTAAATACCTCTTCCTAACTTTATGAAATGCCATATATAATGAAAATCGAAAAGAATAATATTTAAATTAAAATAAGTAGGATTTTAATACTTGATCTCAATAATAATAATATTTCATATTTATATACATATCTATATCGTGTATTTATGTTTATGCATGATATCTTCACATAATATAAATATGTATACTAAACTTTTGGCCCTGCGCGCAAAATATTAAAATGTGAAGCTTCCCGCTTCCAAAGGTGTTAGGCAAGAGAGTCAGAAGTAGGGGAAGCGGCAAGAGAGTCAGGAGTAGGCCGAGCGGCTTCGTTCATTCCCGCCAGTATCCATCGTCGCGATGCTGAGCAGGAAGTAAACGTCTCCGTTGTGCAGCGCATTATTATCAAGTTTATCACTCGGGAATGTGTAAAACCAGTTGAAATCCCCAGGAGATTGGTTGAGCAGCTCGAGGAAGAGACACTTTCAAGAGCTCGAGAACACGGCACAAGCAATTCGAGAAGTGCTGTGAGCACGTTGAGAACGATCGCCACCTCGCACAATCATCACAAACAAAACATTCGCCGTATTCGACAAACTCTTTAAGGTGACAGGCGTATGACGGTCGCTGAGATTGCAGATGAGGTCGGGATAAGTTATGGTAGCACTCTCTTTATTATTACAGACGAGCTAGAGTTTAGAAAAGTGTGTGCTAGGTGGGTTCCTCTTGGCTATAATTCATCAAACGTGGCTGCATCACTACACCCCGGAATCAAAACAAGCAAGCAAGCAGTAGAGAAAGAACGAGGAGTCCGAAACAGTGAAAGCCAAGTCACGGCAGTCAGTTGGCAAGGTCACGGCAACTGTTTTTTTTACCGGCGTGGCATTTTGCACATCTATTTTTTGCACAAACGTACAACAATAAACACTCCATACTAACTACTGTGAGGTTTTGAGCGAGGTTCGACGGCCATATCGCCGCAAACGACGTAACTTATCAATGCTCGCTATACATGGTAAAAGTTACGTCAATTAATAATAACACTGGTTTTCATTTCCAAAGTAAAAATGCTATTTTCATTACTTTGGAGTAGAAAATATACATTTTCGTTTTTCGGATTTCGGCCGAAAATGCAAGAAGTACCGAATTTAGTTTACGCTGATTCCGCTGAAAAAATAAAAGGGTCTTCTTTCGGCCGGACTCTACGTGGCGGACATACTGGCCCGCCCAAACCAAACGATATTTTTTATATTTCTCTGTATGTGTAAAATAAATACATAAATACCTACAAAAACTGAAAATGAATCAGATACCTACGTTTGGCTAGCTTCGGTAAATTATGTACATGTCATATTACCTAAAAATATGTAGACTTCATAAACGAAGTTACATAGACTTGTAGATACGCTAGGACACCACTTTGGAATAAACTAGTACCACAAATCACACTGGTTATTAATTGACCTAACCTAAGGTGTTTACAGAAAAAAATGATAATATTAGGTAAAATATATATAACATGGAACTGACGCGGGACAATTTCCGCCCCATAAATTATCACCACTTTCGGAGAGGGTTATCTTAACAACATCGTCTCGGTGACCTTGTTTCTATTTACCATAGTGAAGCACTTAGTCAAAGAACGCTATATCGCTAAATTCAGAATTCCGATGTGGACGTGCCTCCTTTAACACGGAAATAATCACAGGTCCACGAAAGAAAGCGCCGCTGTTGTAAGCTAGCTAATACAGGAAGACCGGCGTGTATTGACCGGATTTGGACATCTTTGGACACTGGAATGATTGTGAAGTCCGTATGATGAGTTGGTCGTCAGAAAACTAGTTTACCATTTGATACCGGATAATTTAACTAAAAAACAAAAGACGGCTCATATTAATTGGTGACGATTTACTCTGCAATGCTTTAACGGAGGAATGAACAATGTTGTATTTAGCATCGCTTTAGGAGATATGAGCTCGAAAGAAAGTGTCAATCATGTTTGGGTCTTCGAAAATGAGCCTAAGCCCACTACTAAATTATCAGTTCTCGCAGAGTATCGATTAAAATTTCGTCTTAAAATCAAGTATGTAACCACAATTTCCCTACAAGAACGAGAAACGTCTACCACAGATTAGTACACAACTGTGTTTTTGTTTAACAGAAATGATAGCCAATCGTTGTAGGGGTAAACCGAATCCTCGCATATCCTCCACCAGGATTTTGCGAGGTCTTCGCCGTTCGGAAAACAAAGGAGTTTTTGAAGCAGGAAATAATCAAGTTAATTGACCATCCTCCATACATTCTTTACTTGAGTCCCAATGAATATTTTACATTTCTATGAATCACTAATAAAATGCGCGGTCTGTGGTTTCATGACCCTGAAGAAGCTGTCCAAGCGTCAATTTAACAACAAAGGTAATTTTAACAACCTCAACTTCGGTTTAGAATTACTGTTTCAACGGTTGGTTCCGGCGAAGACTAAAATATATTATGTATTTGGAAACAGAAAATAAATCAGTTACTTTTCGTTGTCGTTTTTGGCCTGTTCGTAGTATTACATAGGACGAATCATATAGTCTGATGCATGCTAGGCGTTTGTGCGTTTGTCCGTATGTCCAAAGACTTCTCGTGGATCGATATTGGCCAGATTTTATATGCAGCCTCTCTGGGTGACCCTAAGCACCAATCAGGTGGCAGCAAAGGTGGTTTTGCTGCAGGTGCATCCTGTTTTACTTGGCCTGGAGGAGGATCTGACCAATAGGTAGAGCAAGCATAGCCTATGTGGGTATTTTTGGAATCCTGGTGACGAGAGAAACTTGTTGATATAGGTTTTAAGCCATTTGGGTGCTGTTGCAGGTGTATCCCGGGTTACTTGTCCTGGGGAAAGATCTGACCAATAGGTAGACCAAGCATAGGGTATATGGATATTTTTGGAATCGTAGTGACGTGAGAAACTTGTCGGAATAGATTTTAAGCTATTTGGGTGCTGCTGTAGGTGTATCCTGGTTTACTCGGCCTGGAGGAGAATCTTACCAATAGTAAGAGCAAGCATAGCGTGTATGGGTATTTTTGGAGTCGTGGTGATGAGAGAACCTTGTTGGAATATGTTTTAAGCCTTTTGGGATTACTAATCACGGGACGAGCCAAAGTTGCCGATGTATATTGCTACTTTTCCTGTTATTCTATTCCCGATCATTTCAGTGTGCTCCACGTAGTGGTCTTCATATGAAATTTAAATTAATGATTTAAGTTTTAATCACTAATTGCATAGCATCTCGATTTTCGGTGTAAACTACCAACTCGAGAGCGCAGTTTGCCAGTTTATTCATACATATTTAAAGTTTATCATGCAGCTAATGGGCCAAAAGTTTTCAGATTACTTTATCCGTTGCTTTCATATATTTTCACGATACATTATGCCTAAAAGTTGAAATTAGTTACTGGAAGCTTACGTGCACACGCCCGGCGTTATACGGCTGTCCGTTATTTTATTATGCATTCGTTACTTAGTACTTAGGTCATACTGAATGTTTCCGGATTCTGATAAAGTAAAATACTAATAATGTTTATGTTGTATTTTTTTTTTCTTTAAAGTATTCTCCCTGACAATTTATACAGGTTTTCATTCTTTGAAGCCATTGGGAATAGCAAATGGTCCAGTCTTCTTTAGAGGTCATCTCAATTGCTTCTCGGAACGCTATCACCTACTTCTGGGGTCACGAACCGTATACCTCTAAGTTTATCCTTAATTTTTAGAAACAAAAAGAAATCGCAGGGTGCAAGATCCGGACTATATGGGGGATGCGTCTTCAGTTCCACGTTTGAGGACTTTAAAAAAAACGCCGTTGTTATCTTAGCGGAGTGGGCGTATGCACTGCTGCGAGGACGCTTTTCACGAACTTTTTTCTAAAACAATGGGCAAGCAAATGGTAACGTACCAATCTGCAGTAACTGTTCTTTGGTTTTCAAGCGAAGTTATCGTGTAATATCCCGTCTTGCTAAAAAAAAAGCAGCTATCATTTTACCAGTGCTTCGACCATTCTTGACTTTCGTAGGCAAATCCTCCAAAGGAAAGACCAACTCCGCTGAATGACTCTTTCTGTCTGTTTGTATCAGTACACCCAGCTTTCGTCTCCTGTTACGATATCGTATACTGCTAATGATTGCCCTCCAATGTATATTTTTAAACATTTTATCAAACCACTCTACACGCTGTCGTTTTAGAACTTCCGTTAACTCATGCGGTAAACACCTCGAACAAAGATTCCGACCTTGCAGGTGTAAGTGCAAAATATTTTGCACTTGGCTCATGCCAATGTTCAACGTATTTTCTGAGACGTAATTTTTTTTATCCGATTGAATTATTTGTCGTATCAGCATCAATAACAGTTTCTATTACCGCTGTCACCGGCCGACCTTCACGTGAATCGTCTCTGAGATGGATACGTCCACGTTTGAATTCATTATACTAGAAGGGAACAGAGATGGGGCTTCTTCACCAAACTAGTTCATAAATTGTGATGCTAAAGAGGCCGCTGTTGGCTAAAAAAAGCGGAATGATATGCCAAGGGAAACACGAGCGGGCCGCAATACTACGAAAGCCTATTATTGCTTGCGCGGAGCAAGGAAACAACAGCGGGATGCAATACGCCGAAAGACTATTAGTTGCGCCGAGATACCGTTCTTCTGAAATCGCGTATGACAAATAATATATTTTTTGGTTTCTTGAAAGATTATAATAAAAAAATAAAAAGATTGCATCATCACATCTTAATCATTTACTTGGTATGTATTACCAATATAGTTTCAAGTCGTTTGCCCCTATAGAATCCACGAAAAATTCAAATTACAAAAGGGCATGCTTCGGCTTTTATTTTTTTTTTCAGATAATATAGAAAAGAAAAATATTGAATTTTGCATAATAGTACCTACTAGATAATAAGAAATTTGCTACAAGAGTCATATTTTTGTTTTTGTTTAAATTAACATGGGAGTCACTTAAATTTGATCGCCTAATTTCAGTTTTTTACCATTTCAGAGAGGTAGGCACCTTAAGAACTCTTCACCTGCACTCTTCTGCTGACGTCCGAAGTCCCGTTTAGATAGAATAGAGGTTCTTCCGAGTACGTTATCGATCGGTCAGTTGCAGGCGCGGAAGGAAGCTTCCGCGGCGCTTGCATGGTTAAAATATGGGCCAGTCAAACGGCAGCAGACAAGCGTGAAGGAAGCACACGCGACTGTCTGCTACAGTTAGCCCGGAGGCCATCGCCTACGTCTCGTTTCTTCTGGCTTGCACAGTAGTCAAGCCGCCCATTATCTTCGCGCTTCTTACGCCCACGATCTTCTTTTAATTGCCGAGCGAGGCGCTGCTATGCTGCGTTCGTGAGGGAATTCCTATTAATCGCTATTAGGCAGCTCGATTAGATGCTTCAGCTGTGCGATAAATGATAGTGATATTTTCAATTAAAATAATCCACCAATAAAATACGCGAGTACGTTAACCCTCCGTTGGTCACAATCGATCTCTTAGTTGTGTTTGTTGGACCTTTCTACGTACACTAGCGAAAGGCGAGCGACAAAATCAAAACGTAGAGCACTTTCACTCTAAATTTTGTAACCAACTGTTGGATAGCGGATACACCCAGTCTGTGTGACTGGGGGCCTAATGGAGACGTGCAGCTCACGCCATAAAGACCGCTATGGTATTTTGGTCGGCCCGACTCACGGCCTAATTCCCATCCAGCGGCCTCCTCGAAGAGGGACTGAACCTGGTTAAGCAGAGTGCTGATCTGGGGAAGAAGACTTCGGGCGGCCCTGAGTAATTGGTGCACTGAGTAATTGGTGCACTGGTCGGTTTACCGTCCCTTATACAATTGGCGAACAGCCGGGGGAGGGGGGGGGCGTAATGCGACCTAGAAAGCGGGGATAGTTGTTTATTTAATGTCTTCTATCCTTAGAAACGAACTGTTCTCCACCCAATCTCTGGTGAGAGCCGAGTAAAGGATGCCTCGGATACGCGAAATATTCGTGTTACGAATTGCCGCTCACATTAGGTAGAGGCGGCGCAAGTGAATTCGAACGCGGAAGGAAACGGATGGATGGAGAAATCTCTCTGAATTCGGTAGTTAGGGAGTGAGGCTAGCCCGCTCGGTGTAGCTTTGCTTGCCCAGTGCCTCGCTAATAAGACGTTGGTCTATAACAGGCTGCGGTGGAGTTGAATACGTGGATTGTTTTCGTCAAAATTTTCTGGGTTCATCTCGGGGCGATATAACAATAAAGTTCGTTGAAACGCCTTCGGATGGCGGGTTCACCCGTAGTACCAATCTGAAATCCAACCCTGTGTGACTTGCCCTCTCTTTCTTTGGGGCTCGAACAGTTCCACGCAGCGTGTGCCACGATTACCAGTTTGGCTTGTTGGTCGGCCCAACTCGTGAATTAGCTTACATCCGGTAAAGGTTCCACGTAGAGACGAATTACTTCGGAATTACCGCGTTTTTAAATAGACATGACGTCTATGGTTTCGTGCAGGATGCCATATTTATGTATATGTAATAAAGAATTCTTCACGGGTGTCTTCTTTTTAGAAAGGCCAATGGGGTCTTCGAATTCTTCCGCCATATCGACACTACTTTCTAAGTGGCTGTTTAATATTTTTATGTAATTTACTATGTATAGATTTCTTATAGTTTACCAATTATTGCTTAGTTTTATCTTAGTCCTTACATTAAAAAAATGGATTTCAAATTAAATGATTAATCTGTAAGATAATAAGTGGTACCTCGATAATTTGGATGAATGGTTTCAGGATAGATTATTGGGATAGTCCGTTAGGCACCGTTGTATTTAAAGCCCGTGTAGAAAAACGAGACAAGACCTTAAAACTGCCAGGGTGGTGGATGTGGTCTCTGTCCCTTTCCACCATGTTGGAACAAATGAAATATGAAGAACCCTAGGGGCACCGAATAGACGACATAATCGAAGCCGAAGTACAAGTAGTACCAAATCGCAATATAATTAATCAACCGCAACAGCAGGCCAAACAAATCAAATCGCGGCTAAGCGAGCGTCGATGTTCCGACTTGACTATCAATTAGAGCGAATGCTTCAGTTTCATCCGGTGAATTCCTGCGGGGAAAACCGGATGAGTATTAGCCGAAAGGGGAAGTAATTTAGTGGGGTCGGATGGCGTGCGATAGACTCGATGACGCAAGTCGGATGTGAATAACCGTTTAAGCATTTGACGACTTCGATACGATGAGGGCGAGGAGAAAGGAATTTATTTGCGGCTAAACTGCTATTGGGCTATTTTTGCTAGTCAGCGGTTCCCAATTAAAATCTACCTCAGAACCCTTTTTATATATCTGGAATTTAACGGAACTCTGGAACTCATCGATAAATCCAAACGGTATGAAGGCCGCTACGTTTTAAAAACCATTAGAGATTTGGTAACCCGGGCGGTGGCGAGACTCTTGGAACTGCCGGACCTTTTTTTTGGAGGTTTTACGAGTTTTTAAATAAATTGTATTTACATGAAATAGAAATCACAAGTAATAATCGGTCCTCCTTCATCTGACTATCAGCTCTGAAACCCCTATTTCTGCAAAGATGTAGATTTCCTTGAAAAGGTGTATCGAAGGGCAACAAAAGTACCAGTGTATTACATGGACTGAATACTCTTAAACAAAGAAGAAAAAGAGGAGACCTAATTGAGACGTATACAATTCTTACAAATTATTCCGATGTACCTAAAGTAGAGAATATATTCAACGTCAACAACAATCTTCGAGGTCACAAAAAATACTCAATTGTGTAAAAATTATATCTAATCCTCTTAAGAACATTCTGCAAAATAGAGTGGTGGACATATGAAATAAACTATCATTTGAAGTGATTAGTGCAAGCTCTGTCAATTAATTTAAAAATAGGCTCAATTTATACCTAAAACTTGATAATATTGTTTATGACGAGCTTTACAATATCTAATCTGGAGATATCAGCAAAACTGCATGTCCAGAATAATAAATAAATAAAATAATAATAAAACAATAGTATTAATAAACCGATTATCATTAATAAACGTATTATTAAAAGCCTTTCCACATTTGATGAAATTGTCCAGTCTGTTTTTTAAAACACATAATGTTTTTAGTAGACGCGACACTATTTGAAATTTTGTTTCACGTCGTTCAACATTGGCACAGCTGTAGCATCCCAAAAGTATCTTGTAGGCCTCGGTCAAGTTCCCTCAATTTCTGCGTTCCTCCAATGTTGTGAGTCCAAATGGTTCGTAGCCTCTCCTCATAACTCGACTGTCTTAATGTTCGCGGTAGCTTTGTGAAGTGACTCTGCACTCTCTCAAGCAAGTCGATTTGCTTCATAAAATAGGGACTTCAAACCTGATAGACGGATTCCAGTAGCGGCCAGACATAGAACTTATACTAGCCGGACATACCTAGACTAAAGTCGCCATCGCACACCTGTGCTATGCGTGCGTAGTGAGTCATTGCAAGGCGTTCGGTTTGGTGAAGTTAGTCACTCGGTTGGAAATTTATCCTACTTAATATTTTTATCGGTTTTTAGCGGAAGAGTTCCGCGGAACACCGTTTGGGAAACGATGTACTAGAGCAACAGGTCAGAGACATGGGTACAGCTACCCCCCTGAATAAGGCGAATGACGCACACATGATATATATAAATAAGGTAAAAGCGCGAAATTCGAAGCATCCGACGTTTCGGCGATGTTACAACAGCCGTTGTATAGCGGTGGCGGTGTACTTGAATTTTCAAATTCCACCGTGCTCACAACACCAACAGTAACTCGTTTCGCATCTTCGCACTCGGAGATGGGCGTTCAGAACATTTTAAGAACAGAGTTCCATGCGGTAGAGATTGAAATCGTCTCTATGGAAGTTCGGGGTTCTTCTAATTTCAATGGCTTCGCGGAAATGCGGAGAAATAAAAATGTTCTTTGCATAACACAATAGGATTTTGGAAGTGTACCCAATAGTTCATTCTTATCCAATATGTATTCGCAGATCGCTGATTTACCTCGATAAACCTTTTTGACAACCTTGACATTAGTCGACTCGCTATGGGCCGCTTTGTTTGTCCAACGTAAGTCAATGCAAGCAGCACTCGATTTTATATAGTGGTATTACATCCTTTACAAATGTCAGAGACCCTGCTACAATTTGAGTCGATTTAAATTCGTTTTTATATCATATTTGTTCAGCATATTACTTATTCCATTATGGTGGCCATCCACATGTTTGACGCTGCTGTGAAATAATTTGAAGCTTCACTGGCAAGTTCGCCGTGGGTGCCAAATGTAAGTCCACTACAATTCAGAATTGGCAAACTCACAGCTCGTCAAATTTTTGGCAATGCCATTTGAGATCTGTGGTTCTCAAATGGTTCCAAATGGTTCCGTGTAGCTTGGGCTTTAATGACCGCTAGTGTGATCTGGTCGGCTCAATTCGCGGGGCAACTCCTATTCGGGAGCCTCCTAGAAGAGGGACCAACCCGGTGAAACGGCTGTGCGGCAGATCTAGGGACGTAACCTCTGGCGGAACTGGACGGCTGACACACTGGTCGGTTTACCGGCCGTGTTGTCAATCTACTGAGACCTAAGGGATCAGGGAATGTATGTTCTCTAAGATGCGGGGGTAGATATTGACCTAATATCACCTATCATTGGAAACGACCCATTGGCAACCCGATCTCGAGTGATTACGCCGAGTAAAGGACGCCTCGGGTCCGGGATATTTCCGAGTTACGGAATACCGCGCTATCACATTAGGTAGAGCCCGCGCAAGCAACTTCGAACCTGCGACCCAGACAGGAGGTCGGAGAAATCTGACCACATCTGGGAGCGAGGAAACGAGGGTACCCCACTGGATTTGAAAATTCCCAGTGCCTCGTGGTAAGGAGTAGGACTTTCGCGGACCGTTACCTGACGGGTTCGCCCGAGTATGGTCTTAAATCCAATCCTGTGGTTCTCACATATTTGGCATCTCTTCATCTATATCATTTCCAAATTCGATTTAAACATTTGTTGATTTGACAAGATAGTTGGTGTGCAATGCAAATGGCGGCCGTGTTAACTGCTGATTTCGTGTGCGCGCATTTTAAGGAACAATGTATGTACTTTCGGCTGTGTTTCCAGGAAATACCCTCGTCAAAGGTGTGTGGCGGAAAGAAAGGTTAGAAACAAAAAATCAACAAATCACCAACCACGCCCTCTGCCAATAATCTTCATACATATTCCGTAGTCGATTCAGAGTCGACTTCCATTATTTATATAATTATTCACCAATATATGACGATACTCTGAAGCTACATACCATAGATAAAATTCTTAACATTTCAAATATCTCGTTGTAAAATCGTGGAAAAAATCATACAAGTTGTAAAATTATTTTCGACCGTCAAATTGAGCCTGTTTGTCGAGCGGCGTTTGCACTCAACGTAGATGATAGATGTGACCTGGCATGCAGATGCAATAAAATCCTTTTAGTATTATTTATAATGTCAAACAACCGCGACAGTCTTCGATTTTCCATTGGGTAAGTGTTAATCAATTATCAATCGCTCTTCGCCCTGGTTCTTTATCCACGTCAATGCGCGACCGCGCTGCACAGCAGATAGTATGAACATTCCAAGAGCTATATAGAAAAGGATATAATAAACTTTATGCAGAATGTAGAATCATTTTTACATGAGATTTAAAATTACTTAAGACCAGATCAGGGACAGTACACAACAGAGCTCGTTTGGGACCACATGGCGGACAAGCTACAACCGCATATATTTATTTACCCAGCTTCCATAATACTCCCACCCGCTCAAGCTAGAAGAAGAAGAAGACTCCGTCGCAGGTCAACAGTCCGGCGACGTCCCAAAAGCAAGTCTGAGATATAGAATCCCAAAACTATATAACATATATGATGATTCTGATATAAATTATATATGGATTCGCAGCAAAAACCCAAGATACGATATCAAGATACATGTGTAACGCAATATATTCTGTGTAGAGAGAAATCCATGGATGAAATGTGATAAACACGCTCAAAAAAGGCTTTTCCTATGAGGATTATAATAATCATACAGTGAACAGTGATTGAATCATATCTTCGCGACTCTCGTTAATGTTAAACAATTTAACGGATCGAATAGGCCCTATCTATATTGTGAATTCTTGCAATATATCATGGAGTTTCAATTATTTCGCTCCATTTTCTAACAATAACAGTACACGTGATAAATGATTATACTGCGATTGGTAGACGACGTGCCAGTAAAGATAAAACATATGTTTCTGGCAATAGACCTCCCAAGCAATAAGCACGTTGAGATACCATTAACGACTCTTTATTAACTAATTTCCAGGAAGTGGTACTCAATATAGCGCAATCCCTGAGATAAATGAAAAAAATAGGGCGGGCTCAGTCGTATCCGAGCCATAGGCGTGCCAAAAAGTCTGGCAGACCTAATGCTCAAAAACCTATGTTTAGAACAATCCTTTAACCACTGGAGCAACCAGCTAGGGCTTGAATTATTCCAAAGCGCTAATCAAATCTTATGACCAGTAACAATTTACGCATGCTGGTTAAGCCGCTCACGGGGCATTGTGGCCTGAGCAGACACATGGTCGACCTCAAGCTCCGGGGCACTAGAGTGTACAGGTCCTATTAAGATGCAGAGGCCACTCCTATGCACCTCGTGTGCGAATGTAGCCCGCTGATGCGTAAAAGAAACACCCACCTGGGTGGCTACTATCTCCAAGCCTAAGAGGTAAAACGATCCAGCGGCAAAAGCTTTCTGCGGTTCTTAAACGACGCGAATCTTAGCACGGAACTATAGTAGACAGCGATCACAATAGACTAGCAATGGGCGCAGTGATACAAGGCTGAGTAAACCTTGATACAGCCCCATACAGCAAAATAAAAAAAATACTGTTAACGACTCCATGGCAACTAATTTCCAGGAAGTGGTACTCACTATGATACTCTCTGAGCCCTCGATGTCGCATCACAGAGTAAATGAAAAAAATGGGGTGGGCTCAGTCGTGTCCGAGCCGTAGTGTTTCAAGTGAATACGGTATCCGATTTTTGTGCGGTTTTGTAATCGAACAAATACAAGTTTTTTGGTAGAGGGTATGGGCTCAGCGTGCGCGCCGGTAGTCGAATTTGCCTTCGCCGCTCCCATAACCTCACGATAGTTCGGTGATAGACTTTAAGGACTTGTTATTTTTCAATGGAGTTACCCCTTTTCGCTGTTTCCTTCGATTCTTACATTATTTTAGTTTCATATGTAACCGAGATTCCTGTAAAATTTTGATTTTTCAAATTTGATAATTTATGAAATTTTGGTTATTGTGGTTAAAGCCAATGTCGCTTGACGGTCAGGTAGAGCCTATCAATCGCACTCCAACGACAGCTCGATCGACGACCTAGCTGCACGCGTTCGCGAGAGAGACTGCCTGCAAAGTATGCGTAGCCCTATATTTCCTGCTCCTTCTTTTTCCACCCCAGAGATTGCATCTTACGCCGCTATAAACTCATTAAATAGAATTGTACACGTTTAAGCTAGCTGAATTTAGTCGGTTGGTTACTATCGGTTCATTACTCATCGAGTTATCGCATCATGAAACGTATCGTAATTTCGTTGCATCGTATATTTTGACCTGGCTACCAAACAGACTTACAGACGTTTTAGCGTCAATACCCTTTTTGGACACTGCCTGCATTATCAGATGTTTTGCACTAACTAATTGTTTTACTGTGTCTAGTCTCCAAATAGGATCAAATGCCACTATGAGTGTTGGGTCGCCTCTATTGTTGCCACGCGGAATTGTCTGTGGGTGAAGGCCGTTAGCGGTATCTTGTAGTAATATAGGGTGGATGGGTGGGAGTTACGCTATTCGCGGGCTGTCGGCTTCAAACCGCAAACCGACAAGAGATTTGTCTCGATTGTCGCATTGTATGAACGGCTACGACATTTAACCGTTTTGTGACAATAATTGCTTTAAGCTCAGCGATGTTTAGTGGAGTGTTTCCTTTTGAGTTTATTGTTATATTTTTACGATTTATGGTTAGTTTTGCAACCGTGTAAAATTTAAAATATGTTATTTCATCGGGTTTATACAAAGTTGAGGGAAACAACTAAACAAAACTAAATATTACCTATCCGGTCAGATTTCCACATCCCCTATTTCAGTTTTCAGCTTATATATTTTAATTTAGGAGCGCAATTTGGCCACCCTAATATATAATCACGGGGGAACATGTGTTTATGATTGTATTTCTTCATATAATAAATATGTCTTGTTGTGTCGACTTACATATTAAAATTGCTAATAATTCAAAGACAGGCATCGATTTGGTATTCTCAAATACACCTAGTGTATATTTACACATATATTTTTGTAGTTGGTGATCATAAAGCACAGTTAATAATATAATGTTACTTCTCTACACATAAATACATGCAATAATTTAGCACACAGAATATGAATATATTAAGATCTTGTCTGCTATCTTCTGATTGGTCACAAGTTATAATAATACCGATGTGAAAGCGGTGATAGAAAAATTCCTCAAGATTTTTTTGTACTATTTCAAAATAGCTCTTCCTTATAAGAACGTACGTAAAAATGGAAACCGAAATGAACTATGTGATGATTTATTACTGCCGCAAAATGCCGAACAACTTCTTTGACTTCTTAAACGCGTAATTTTCTGGCTGATGGTGAGCTACATAGTAAAAATAAAATATGACTATTTACTCCGAGAATCATAAATCAATAATTATATAAACCATGGCATGTCTTCCAGTGATACCATATAATAACAAAGGTGACATGTTATTAACACTAACAGCAAAATCATCAAGTGGTAATGTAAATCTATTCCCTGCGATTGTTGTTGTATCAACTCAGATGTTGAAATCACGTCCTTTTACTCTTTACTCATTCTTTTTAACTATTTACGACCCAAGAAATGGAATATATTATTACGCTATAAATACCAGTAACACCTAAATCAACAAGGTACTGCTATGGCATACCATGCAATGTCCTCCGCCAATGCAGAAAAAACAATGTTAGAATATTTATATTAATTATTAAATTTTTGCATACGAGCAGTATATCCCACTGCCTTTAAGATAATTTCAGTCCAGTTTCAGTCCATATTAGTTCAATGTATATAGGCAAAGGAGGGAAATCTGACATAATATGCAACCACTGGCCCATATCAATAATCCTGGTATTTGCAAAAATACTTCGAGGACAACGAATATTGAACAGTTCGCCTATCGGAAAAGCCGCTCTAACTCAGGTAGAAGGACTTTCCAAGACCTGTCCCGTATCTTCGATATGGCTGATCACTCTTAAGCCTGTATAAGAATATTATGGGATAAGACGATATATGCCGCGGATACACGATAGTGCAAGAATTCACACTACTTTTGTCGATGGAAACTCCACCAGGCTGTGCATACCTCAGTATACCACATGGCTCAGCCCTAGGGACTAACTTCCTCTTTCTCGTTTTTATTAACAGCCTTCCAGTTGCAACAGACATTGTTAGATGGGGTCGAACGGTTCCATGCAGCTTGGGTCAAGATGGCCAGTCTGTTTTGTTAGTTGGTCCAAAAAAGGGTAAAGTTTCATGTCAGCTCATCCGGTAGAAACTTCGAAGGAATGATTTTACCCCGGAAGGCCTCAGTGAACTCTGCCTGTATTTGTAGCCTGCAAATGAAAGCAGTGGTGAATCTGTTGTGCGTCAAATGATTTCTCTCGGGTGGGCTCTAGATTTCCCTCGCGAAAATCCTTGCCGCAGTTGTCATCATCGTTGAATCCGACAAATTACCGGAGAAATCTGTAAACATAGTTTACTAAGACAGCGGGGTAGATGCTGACCTGTAGTCACCTATCCTTAAAAATGACCCGTTGGCCAAATCAATCCTGACTATTAACGCAGGCAAAGTACGCTACGGGTTAACGACGAAAAGATAGAGGCTGCGCTTCTTGCTGTGACAATTTTGATGAAAGGAGTAATCCTTTCTGAAATGTTAAACAGGGAGCGAGAGAGCCTTTCTGGCTTGCCAGTGCCCTCGCTGTTTGTGGAAGGAGTCTGTTGGGCCGCGTTTGCGACTCAAGTGTTTGCGACGCATCTCAGGGTAGGAAGACGACGACATCGTTATAACACCCTAAGATGGCGGGTTTGCCCGCAGCAATTGATAAACTACAACAAAATATTGGTAGATTATTCAATAATGCTGACGATACAAGCATACTTACAAATACTTTTTTACAATGTTCTGTAGAAGCGTCTCTTTCTAACGCTTCTGATGTACTTAACCGATGGTTCCCAGCTGTTGTAACATAAAAAAGATGCACCTTTTGTACTTTCGAATAAAGTCTGCCTACTTGTCCGTTAGGTGTATTGGACATCAATTATATTCAGAGTTCACATCATTTGGTCCGAGCCATTTCACGTTTATTGGCCCTAGAATGTTCAACAATCTTCCTGAAGCAATAAGAAATAACTAGAACAAGATCAAGTTTAAAAAATCCATAACAGATTGGTTATTGGAAGGAAGTAGGAACGGACAATTTAAAGAAAATGCTATTGTAATGAAGCTGACTATTGTAATTTGAATGATAACTTTACATTTATAATTTTTAAAATTTGCTATTATACTCATATATGTAACGAGTGTTATATAATATTGTTTTTGGTTTTTATTCATTTTTCGTTTATTTTATATATTTATACCACATTTATTTACCTTTTTCGATTATTTTGGTTTAAAAGTTTTGATTTTTAAATTTCGATTTAAAGTATTTGACAAAACAAACATTAAACTGCATTTATTTGTCAATTTAAAAATAATTACTAACCTATGGTTTAAGTTGACGTGCAGACTTAATATCTAAACATTTAAAAGTCTGCCTTAGAACAGGCCCAGGCCTAGTTAAGCGACTCTCAAACGTAAATAATAATATGTCTTGCATTATTTTTTTGCACAACATCTCATTACAAATATGACATTAATTATTTCCTAGATGTTTCCATGAGCTTACTAGGATTCGTGATTGACTCTAGATTGCGATGGGATGTACAATGTACATATCGACAAACTGTGCGATACATTAGATCTAGCATGTTTTGCCTTGTAGAGGCTTGCACCATCACTATCAAAAGGAACACTACGTTAATACTATTTTGCATATCTTTATTCCTGCCGATCGCCAGCGACCCATGTCCACGTGATATTTCAGTCAGAGAGTTATTATATGGTCGTCGTATTACCACCCTTGCGTGCATGGACATCCTGGAAGTGGCAACTTTATTATATACTAAAAGGGATATTTTCGCTGTTTATAACCCATTCCACTCATACCCAACTAGTCAAAGCGGTGCGTAACTTTAGATGAATCACTCGCTAACGAAGTCAAAACAAATAGGAATGCGTCATTAAACCAAATGTCGACAATAAATTGTTAAATACAGTGGGGGGGCCTGTAACATTAGGAAGAATAAAAATAACAGCCATTTTTCGAATATAATCATACTAATAGTGTAAGTCAATTATACTTGAAGTAGACCTACTGTAGTAACCTTACTTTTATTGCACTACCTATATTTATTATGATTTGTGGATAGACGTCCTTCTTTACCCCAAGACTCGCCTTCCTTTTCCTTCCCCCAATTCACTTCCTCAACCAGTCCTGGACACTCCTTCCCCCGGGAACCCCCAACTCACCCCCTCAGACCCATCCATCCACGTGTACTCCTCTCGTACGCCCTAATGCAATGTACCCAGAACGGGCAACAATAAATATTCCCCTTTCCTTTGGTTCATGTTTCTAGTATCTACTTTGTACTATCTACTTTGTACTATGTTGTCCCTTGTCCTGTTAGGTTAGACATACTAACAGAAGGCATCCTTCCGTCAACAACATATTCACAAACTGGCACAAGAGCTCTGTCAACAGCTGTTCAATGCTCGGTTAAGCTTAAACGACGTTTATTTCTCATATTATTTTTTAACTATATAACGGTTATACTCGTTGTTTAAATGAAAAATGCGTTTATTTCTAAGGCTGAAATCAGACTCATAGTCAGTAATCCCGGATTAGCCTCTTCGATAACCTGCACTTTTCAATAACCATTTCAGCGCGCGAGTATAAAATGCTGATACGGCTAATTGAATCAGCAGTATGATAAGCGAAGAAAACGGTCACATTATTAGAGACGGCAAACAGTGCGAAACGAACATGATGAGTTCAGCGGAGCGACCATAATATGAGCATACGGGCTGCGGCTACTCTTACGACTATTTGTCTAGCAACTCGAATGCGATAAGATCAGGGTTAAAAGCATAGCCCAAGCCACAGGAGGCTGGAGAAAGGAGGGCCAATTACAAATCATATATTTTCTAGCCACAGAAGGCTGAAGATAGGGGGGCAATTACATATCATATCTTTTCTAAGATTGTAATGTATTATTAGTTATTTGAGAGTAGTCAGCGACACGTTTACATCATTGGCAGCAGAAGAGGTGGGAGGATGATAACTCCCTCTCTCAAAATTTTAAATTATACGTTAGTGATATGTTGTTAGATAAGCCCAAAAACAACAAGTATCTATCGATCTATCACAATAATGGCACGAATGTCATAAAAACAGTAGGTGCAGAGAAATTGAAATAAAGAACACCAATAAACAATAAACAGATTGTTTGAAAAGGCGTCTGACATTTTTTCATCTCACTCGTCGACAGCAGAATCATAAATCATAAAAAGGATTACCCACTGGCCTACAAAAGAGAGGGCTTTCTGCCCTAGGGCATTTCTATTTCTGGTATTTTTATTGCGGCACTGACGCCCCCCCTTCCCCCCCAGCTCCGGAGGCGAGAATATTCTTTCATGCAACAAAATACGCAATCTTAATTTCGTTAGCAAATAACCTAGAAATTTCACGAAGAACCTCGAAAATTACCCTTAGTGTAATCAACTAAATATTTTTTCCATTACTAAATGTTTTTGTAGCATACATATTATTAGTTTTCCCTTGCCTGCCTGCCCCCTCCCCCCCTGAACAAAGTCCTGGCTACGCCCATGGCGTGTACTCAGCTGTTAATCCCCGGTTAACTCTGCTGGCATAGTAAAAACTATGCTGCTGGTCTCCCAGTTTTAGGCGATTCCTCGTGGTTTTGATGAAAGTTTGATCCTGATAATAGCAGGATGAGGGTGAAATGGAAAGTTCGCCTGTCATAACGTTTATACCAAATTTGCAAATTGAAAAAAGTGATATTTATAAATATTCTGGTTTCAACTCCATCGCTATTTCAATTGCTGGTTAGGGCTATACCAGTGCATATGCATTTACGATTATCGCAAAGCGAATATGTTACATATTTTTAAACATTGTATTTAATAATGATATAGAAGTTGCGTGAATCAGCGGAACTTCTCGGTGCAGTGAAATCATCGCATTCGATGAAAAACAATGTTAAATATCGGAAAATGGTTGGCATCATTTTAATAAACATTAGTATTAAAAAGCGTTAAATATTCGGCAATTATACATTAAGACTGCGCTTCTCTATTTTCAGGAGCATGACATATTATCTAAATAGCCGCTAGCCGCGGCTAAATAGCCGCTTACAAAAGTAACGAGTATTATCGATTAAATTAGTAATGAGTAATAACGCCCCTGTCGGACACCAACACAACTACTTGGCATTTCAGGTTAATAGCGCCAAACTCAGATACGAAACTTGGAAGTGGAAAACCCAAAGGCATATGATAACTTTCTTGTAATGTATTAATATTTTAGTTAAGACTTATGAAGCCATCTAGTGACCGAGTCGAATTCGTGACAGGGTGTATTCCAGAGCACCGAGGCCAGGTGGTTCCCGCATCGGCCGATAGAGAGTACTGAAGGTCGTCATTAAATTGTGTAACTAAAAATATTTAAAAAAAAAATTGGTCGTCCACGTCTCAAAATCAACTAGGCTCTGTGCATTGGCCATAACTATCGATTTGTGAAAGAAATAAAATAGTTTTTAGTAGTTTAGTCGAGTTATCGTACCTAGTTATTGCACACATTCAGAATGACAGACATTATTCCTTTTTATGTATAGATGAACTCTAAGACATGTGAAACGTCGAGAAAAGTATTTTTGGACGTTTAAATTTCAAGTCGTTGAGTTCATCTACACCACAAAAAAAATGTATCTGTCTGACTGCATTTGGAACGTCGAGAAAATTCTTTATGGACGAGTTAATGTGGTTAATTTTTTCGCACGATTGTAAAACTTTGGCCCCTCGCAGGGTGGGCCGAAGTATTTATTTGATTTATGTGCATCTCCAGCAAGACGCTAATATAGCACGTTACAACTTCTCTTACTTCTTACGAACATACTTCTTTTAGTATGCGCCGCACGTTCCATTCGCTAATTTCACTATCTTTTCTAATTCACTTCATCTCTCGTTCTTAATTGCCGGTTATCTCGGGTTGGCGGGTCAAGAAGTGCGGCATGCAAGAGCGTTAGCGAAAACATTAGCAATGAACTTGGTTACTCGCTCTAGTTGCTGAGAAAACAACACCCATATCGGCCAAATCTTCGAGCTTGGAGCATGTATCGCGTGTCTTTTTAATGGTGGCTTGGCACGGCATTAAGGCGAATGTAGCTGCGATTGAAATTTCAGAATTTATCGTGCGGTATACTATTGAAACTGTTACTGAAATAGTTACTGTTGCGATTGAATTTATGACTGTTGTAATGAATTAAAATTAATACCAAGAGAAATAATATACTTTAGAAAAATTCGAATTTTCACAAATGTCAAAATATAACAACATGATGCTCTACTCGATTATGAGAAAAATACAACGGATTCATATAATATATCCGTATGAAAAGTTAGCTGGTCAAACATACTTTCAGTTTAATCAGTAACAATTGCGAAAAATAAGCAAATAGATTCAATATTCACAATTTAGTAGGAGGTAAAATTTCAAAAGAAAAATGACGAATCTGACAGCTCAATATTTTTGAAAAGTTCGGCATATACAAAATATACAATATTTTAATAAATAGATTAATATATGCTTTAAAGGTAGTATTAATAGATAGAGCGTTAAACAACGAGCTAAATAAATCATAAAGATATAGTCATT
>JAOPUG010000333.1:21135024-21153778 GCA_027564375.1 Micropterix facetella | reverse complement strand
CTTGAAAGTATTTATTTAAATTGAGTTAGATGTTGGTGGTTTATTTATGATAACTAGCATTATCTATTACTATTATAGAGTGTTTAATTAAATTAGGAATTAATTTTTCTTTCAGCCATTTTGTCAAATTAGCAGAATTCATATATTCGTGATAGTCTTTCGATTTACTCTTTGATTTGAAGACAAGCAGAGCATTGTCAACAAATCCAATTTCACTACCAGCATATACCATCATGAACCTATCACCATGTGAGATGCTAGTCTTAGGACCGCTAACTGAAGGGTCGATCCATCTGTAATTCACATGCACATATTCACAGGAAACTATATAGTTTCCTCGAGATAAATAATATGTTTACGAGGTTGTTCAAGTATCCTATGGGTTGCCCTGGGGGCGCGCAAAAATCTTTGACGCCGTGCTACAATATCGTACGCTCCATTGAAATGCTGCGCTCAATAATGCATGTTGTGAATTGAATTCCCATCGTCAAAGTAGGGACTTTTTTTTTCACTACATAAAATTTATTCAATATGTGTCTGGTTGCACACAAATCGAACTCATCCTATTGCACTTTAGTGGACGTTCGTGGGCGTTTCTTGAGTCAGTGAAGCTATTCTTTCAAGATAAACTTTTTTTCCTCGTCATGGTACGATAGAAGGCTGTGCAAGATTTCTATGGCGTTGCTAATTTTCAGTTTTACATCATTTTTTGTATCAAAAAAAATCATTTGTCAACAATGAATAAAATGTGTATTTCAGATTCACATTTTTATGCGATAACATAAAAAACTATATTTAGGGACTTCTTTGGCTGGGGTTTTTATTTTGGCTGCAGCTAATGAAAGAGGAAATAATTGGAAATTAACAGCTCCCTGCACAATTATAATTTTGCTATTATTTACATACGTACGATGTGTACTATTGATTGGATTATAATGGTTCCGTGTAGTCTGGGCTATGATGGCCGTTATATATCTTTTGGTCGGCCCAGCTCGCGGAGCAGCCCCTATCCAGGAGCCTCCCCGAAGAGGGACCAACCCGATGAACCCGCTGTGCGGTGGATCTAGGGACGGAAACTCGGGCTGATTATATGGATAGCTGGCGCACGATGCGGGCAAACCGGCCGTGCTGTCACTGACTAATACCTGGAGGAGTTTAAAAGTGTATGCTTCTTAAGAGAGCGGGGGTAAGTAGGTACCTCTAGCTGTTTATCCATAGAAATGATAGTGTGGGTCACCCGATCTCGGGTGAGAGTTGCCGAGTAATGTCCGCCCCGTATCCGCTATATTCCAGTCAGGAATGCCGCTTGCTGAGTAGATGACTGCGCAAGCGACCAAGAACCTGTAACCAGACGGGTGGTCGTAGGAATCTGACTAAATTTGGGAATCAAGGGGTGAGGCTGCCCGCAGGGTGGTAATTCTCTGTGCCTCGCCGTAAGGCGTTGGACTATAACGGGCAGTGGTGGAGCTTAGTACGTAGATTTGTATACGTCCCCAAGTCTCTGCGTTTCGCCTCGGGGTGATATAGCGATAAATTTCGTTGAAACGCTCCGAGGTGGACAGGCTCGCCCTTAGCAGGTGACATATAATTCATCTGTTCAGGCGTTAAGGGGCCTAATGGTGCTTGTGCAGCTCGGGCCAAAAATTACCATATTGTTACACTTCAACTTTCATCCGGCAGCCTCCCCGAAGAGGAACTAATCCGGTGAAACTCGATTTGCGGTGAAGTTCGTTTTAACGCCTCGGGGTTACGGGTTCGCCCAAATATAATCTTAAATCCATAAATATCCAGGTGTTGAAATATAGTAGGATTGCAAAAAATCAAAGCTTACTTATTTCACTTCGTTTTATCAACCAAATTATTGAGAATTCGGATTTCTTTATTTTTAAGAATACAGGTCATGTAGGTACATAGGAATATCTTAAACCAATTTATAGTAGAATGATGCCAGTATAAAACTATTTAATGAATAGAAAGTAGAAACGTTTCGTTCCGCCTAATGAAATGGAAAATATATATTTCAACGTGAATACAATATACTTATTACGTACACACGCTGAACGTCAATGGACAATAATAGTACCTAGAAAACCAGAAGCCACTTTTTTGGATTATTGTTATACAAATATATATTTGATTTTTTTTAAATTCCTTTGGATGATCTCGTTGTCTAGATAGATAGCATATGCACAAGGAAGAATAGATTAAGAATAGAACAGAACGGTAACAAAACAATATTTTAGTTTTCGTATAATTATGTATATTTGTAGCGAGTGAATATGAAAAATGAGAAAGATACTCGTATATTAACACCGTGCATATTACTTCGGCCCCCTGGAGGGGGCGAAGTCTTACAATCCTGCAAGGTTTTGTTACTATGCACGATAACTCATGTAAACTACACCCGATTTCAAAAAAATCTATAACATATGTAGTAGTAAATCGCCAAGTTATGGCCAATGCGCAGATACCAGTTGATTTTGGGGTATGTACTACTTACGGTTCTTTTGTTTCAAGTCAGTTTGCGGTTGTCATCTCTCTGCCAAAATAGTAAAACGAACGTATTAAGGCACTATGCGTCTATAATTAAAGGTAGTTCATTGTATTTGAACCTATATTTAAAATTATTAGAATTCTATCGAGTATTGCCACAAGCTTTCTTGCAAGCGATTAGAATTTAAGCTGATAGATAGCGATCGAAAATTCTTTAATATTTTAGTTTTAACCTAGCTGCGTCGGCCTAGATCGCTGCGGCCCGCGGCCGTGAGAGCCCCACGCTTCTTATGTTAGCGCGTAAGAGCCTGATACCGAAGCGACGAAAACCGAGTGGTTTTAGATATTGTCCGAAGTTTGATAATTTCTTGGGGATTTCCCCCTGCCAGTTTATCGTTCAAATAAGTGATTTTTTACAAAGTAGGCCTTTAATGCGATGCTTAAATTGCTTTACTGGCAATTCAGAAATTTCCTGAGGAATTCTGTCGTAGAAATGTATACAGGACGCGTCAAAGATCTTAGTCCTTTGAACACTAACTCAAAAACTCCGCACGGTACAGAAACTCAACTTGTCTTGTGATAGACCATAACCGCTATACGACACCACGCATAGTTGACACTCTCAGCTTCTAGCGCGCGGATGCGTTGAAATTAACATTGAGCCCAATTCTCTAGGCACATACGTTTGCTTTTTCGCGTATCGCGTAGCAGAAAATCAGACGTACGTGTATTTTATTTTTCTGGTATTGGTATTATGACACGTATATAAAACGTCACTGCTCGGCAGCGGTAGTGTTCGCAGCAGTGGTTGAGGAATCAGAAATTAAATGACTTTTTTGACAGCACAGCCGTAATAGGTAGTAATACCCGTAGCAGACGGACGCGTATAAGCAGGCGTGGTTAAAGAATTAGCCCGAATAGTATTAAAAAACAAATTACCATTTTAGCGCTGTTGTATTGCGACGATATGACATTCAATTGAGGTGTTTTAAAAAAAAAAACCTTTTGTTATATTTTATAATCATTGACATTTTAATCAATTTTAAAAAATGGTGTAGACAGACATTAATTCCAAACGTTCGTTTTGTGATAAAACCATACACGTCAGAGACACTGTGAGGCGAAATAGTAGTCGTTTTGACAAAACCACTTTTTGATACCTACACTTATTTTGCGATAAAACCACATTTATCAGTGCCATCTGTTATGTCAAAAAATCTGTTCGAAACGTTATTGCTTTGTATGATATTATTGTTGTTGTGTTATCATAGCCGCAAATACATCTTTTTCTCTTAAACGACAAAACCCGGATAACACAGACTATATTCACATTGGTAAATGTGCAAAAATCAAGCATTTTGTGACTGTTAATTCATGATTACGCGTAAACATGTTTGCAAGCTAGAGTTTTTTTATTTTTATTTTGTTGTTTTTAATAATTTGTAATATTTAATAGTTGGTAAGATGAAGAAAAATTTAACGCGTAACCGCAATTTTTGTCATTGAACTGGATGTATAGTATGCCTTCTAAATCAATGTCACTGTTTGCAGATCCACTTTGATCTAAATTAACTTCGTCCATTTCTTCATCACTATTACATCACTACTACGTCGCTGCTTCATCAGTACTACGTATTTACTACAAATGATGGATTACCTAAAATACTATCTAAAGCCGATTTGATTAGCCTATAATTGTTTTCAATATCGATAATATTATTTATGAGTCTACCTGCACCGAATTATCCCTTTTTGGGTTCAGTGCATTGGTGTTCAATAATTGCAATGCATGCGATCTGAGCATGTGGGCGACGGCTCAAGATCTTTGACGCGGCCGGTACACTGTCCCATAAAAGAAGTCCGACCTTTTTTAATCGGAACTTTGGAAATGATAGCTTATTACTATTTCTGGTATTTATATTACGGCAGTCACTGACTTTATTGAACAGCTTTAGATTTTTACGGACATATATTATATTTGCAAAAATCAACCGACAACCTATAGTGAGGATATTAATTTCCTTGAAAACTTCCCGCAGTGTATCTCTAGAACCTAGCCCATATATAGAAAATATAGCCCTTTTTGCACCATGAAGGTGGTTTCAACATCAGCAGCTTTACCCCGTGTCGCCAATATCACTACATCTCAAGAGATCAATCTCTAACAATATTCTGATAATATGACTGAATTTTACACGAAGATATTTGTTATTATTTACTGCGATTTCTCTTGATCACTGACAAATTAAAAAGAGAACAAAAGTAGACATGGCAGTACATATAAAGAGAACTTACGGGACTCTGGGGGCGGGGCAAATCGCCATCTAAATCTCTCACTCGCTCGCTGTTCGGGAAGAGTGCAGAGCAATTACGGTAGGTGGGGAAATGCGGGTAGGGCGGGAAAAGTGTAGGAAACGCCGACAAAAACTTCCTGTATATGTCTGATGTTCGAGTTCTTAGTGAAAAGGATCAAAGATAAAACGATCCCTGGACTGAGTTATGTGGAGCGGATATACGCGCCGAGTAAGCACTCTGCACTGAGCGAATAGTTTCCCACGTACTTTAGATGGATGGCTCTCATCTTGACTTCCCAGAGTAACTAGGTATTTCAGTATTGTTTTTAGGAAAAATGCTGAAATTGACCCTTTTATTAATTTTTTCGAGAAATCTAACCATTATTAATAATACATTTTGACCACAAAAAAATCAAGACAAAACCTATTAGCGATCTTCCTAATTTCCATGTGAACTCTGAGTATCTCCATGTGGCTTTTCGTCGAGAAGCCAGCATATTATTTTTTTCTGGATGGCAGGAATATAGCTTGTTCGAGTATTTGCATTAGTATGTATCATTCGTAATTCCTAATTCTCAATCGGTCAGTCTTTATTAAAGCTGCTGCTTTCGAATTGTATATTTGCCATCTTGATTTAGTTATTGGGTAAAAAAATGTTTTCAACGTTATTATGAATTGTTAATATTCTAGAACAAAAAGACATTAGTTAGATACTTAATTGTCGTAAATAAAAAGATCCTATATGTCTTCTTCCGTGATTCCCAATATCTTGCTTGCTTGAGAGCAATGAAGAACCGCCTCTTGCATCCAGGATGTTGTTAGGCTGTCGTTTTCCAGATATCAATGTAGAATGCCGTCTCGATGCTTTTCTCTGACACCACCGCTCGATTGCGCTGTTCACCTCAGCACTCTACACTAAATCACAGCTGCCCAGCACTTTCCACTCAACAATCCTGTATATGAATCGCTAATCTCAAAAAGGGCATATGTTTTCCTTAAATTCCCTTTTTTATGGAATAATAATCTATGACTCAAAAATAGCATCTGATACATCATTCTATCCAGTAAATTGAAAGGTGTAAAAAATTAAGTTGTCGGATCAACCATTATACTAAAATACTATACTACTAGTCACTTCTGAAAGAGCAGCAAACAAAACGAATTACGAGAACTGAAAAGTTGACAATTTGTATCTAGGTGCCATCAAATAAAACAAAAGCAACGAAAGGACAGAACGAAGACAATCTGTCCCGGATTAAATAACGTCCCATTATAATTGAGCGCGGAATTGCTCTCCTGCTCGCCTCGCAGAAATATTCGAAACAAAGAAAATCTACTTACTTATTCGCGGTACGACCGCCGACAATTACGCTGATGAACAATTTAAAACTTTCCTCGAAACAAGCCAAGGAGTGACGAGAGCAATTTTTCCGGTTAGTGGCAGATTAAACAGAAACAAAGGCCGTGATTGCAGGAGACCCATACACTAGAGAGTGAGTGGGAGAAAAATGGAGAAATGCCGGCTTAGCATAGAACACTTAATGAGCGTGAAATATCATACATTATTTTATAATGAATGTCGAAAATACTCGTGATGTTACAGGAAATGTAATGAATAAATGAATTGTGCTAACTCAGCTAGGAGGGCACTTTAGACAGTAAGCTGAATACACCGGGAGGCACATTTTTAAGATTGAGGAGCATCTGCATTTTACAGGGACCCAAGTCCACCGCGCTTTGATACAGTCGTAATTCCACAATTTCTCTGAAATATATTGTTCTAGAATAAAAAATAACTTTTAATAGATAGAATAACTTCATTGTGCTAAAAATAATGTTAAATAAGAAATATTACATTGGTTTTCAAATTTTAGATGCCTAAATGGCAGACTTATCACTATAGTGATATCTTACAGTTGACCATCTGAGAACCTTATTTTCCTTGCATCGTACACATTATTCACATAAAAGTAAACAAATATGAACATATCCCAATAAATTGACGTCAAAAGTTACAATTTGCCATGTTTTAACTATTTTTTTCAGTAAAGGTTAAAGGAGAGGATAAGGGTATTTGGTTAGTGTCTAAGCAAATGTTTCTTCCACAACGTTTTGAAAGGAGTATGGGAGATGATTCCATAAACGAGCAGAATGGACTGTAAAAGTATGTAACAGAATGGCGAGTGTGTTATCCCGATTATCGAAGTAGAAGATCGTGGCCTCCCAAAGGGTGAAATTTCTCCTTGAGATAGGAGGGCGAAGTGGTAGTAGAGAAGTAGAAAAGATATTTAATCTTTTTTATTGCTAAATATCTATCGCTAATGGTCAAAGGTAACTTTATATAAATGTTATTAGTCTCTGAATGTGTTTAGTCATGTCATGTTTTTATACATGTGTTTTATGATAAAATTCCAGATATAAAATAGGAACGAAAAAGTTCAATTTTTATATTTATTATTCAATTTAAGCCATAGATAATTTTATAGAGATTCAAAATAAACATTGTTCGTAACGGTATTCTGATTACTTTTCCCAATACATTGGAATCGCGAAGACACTGAGAAAAGGCACGCACAGAATTGGGCATCACCCCTTTACACAAGAAATTTGTAGCCCAATGATCTTCAGTTGCGGTTATGAACTCTATGTATCGGAATATTTCCTTTTCTGAATCACGAGAATGAACGAAAGGTGAAACTGAAAGGGGGAAAACCCCAAGAGGTTATACAGCTTCGGCTAATATTTAAAACAGCTCGGTTTCCGTCGTGTCAATATCAGATGGTCAAACGGGGGGCTCGCGTCACGGCCGTAGGCCGCAGCCATCTCGGTCGACGCCGCTATCAGCGTCTCGCTCAGTGTCAGATTCTAAAACAGAAATATTAAAGAATTTTCGATCGCCATCTATCGCCTGAAATTCTAACCACTTAGAAGAAAGCTTGTGGCGACACTAGATATATGGCGAAAGTTTAATAGTTTTAAACATATATTCAAAATACAATGAAAGATACGCAAAGTTCCCTAATGCATTCGTTTTGCTATTTTGGCAGGAAGCCGGCAGCCTTCAATTTAACTGACTTGAAATAAAAGAACCGTACGTCGTACATTGGCCATAACTATCGATTGGCGAAAGATTTTTTGAAATAGGACATAGTTTACTCGAGTTATCATACATAGTAATAAAACCTGCAGGATTGCAAGGATTGGGGGGAGTAATAGCGAACTTTTACAAAGTGTCATCATTAGGGAATGAAAGTTAAATCAAACGACCAGTACTAGCAACTTGAGGCGATATAGGAAAGTAGGAGGGTGAGGATCTAAGTTTGTAAGGGCAGTAAATAGTATTTCTTGTCTTTGTGTCAATCTTTCTCACTTCTTTCATCCATAATATTTCGTATATACCGTAACTTTGGATTTTTTTCTTTTATATTTCCTTGTATTTAGAGATAGGCGGGTTGATGTGATTTGTCAACTGCTACGAGCGAACCCGGCCACCCCGGTGCGTTTCAAAGATCTTTTGTTATAACCACCTCGGAATGAAACACAGCGACTTGAGGACGAAGACGAATATAAGTACCAAGCTCCACCTCAGCCCGTAAGAGTCCAAACCTTACGGCGAGACACTGGGAATTATCAAGCCCAGTGTGGCATCCAACGCGCCCTTACTCCCTGATGTGGTCAGATTTTCCCGGCCTTCCGTCTGGTCGCGGGTTCGAAGTCGCTTCGCGGTCTTCTACCTTAAGTAAGCGACAATTCCTCACTGGAATTATCGGGGATCCGAGGCGCCCTTTACTCGGATTGCCACCCAGATCGTGTGGCCAACGCATCGTTTCTAAGGGTAGATAGCTTAAGGTACCGTACTACCCCCGCTTCCTTAGGTCGCATCGCGCTCCCAAAGTCCTCCGGCTATTCGTTGTTGGATAATGGCCGGCAGATCAACGAGTGCCTCAGGCAACCATCCATCCGAGGTTTTCATCGAGTGCATATGCCGCATTACCGAAATACACTGGGCTCAGGCCTTGTCACCGCATTACCGAGCTACAGGGGATCCTTCTTCAGGAAGGTTGCTAAGAAAAGACCAGCATACCGATTAGTATTCAGAAATTCAGGATCGCTCAACGGCTTCCCCCAGATCAGCCGACATGCACAACGGGTTCACCAGTTTCGTCCCTCTTCGAGGGGAGCTGCCGGATAGGTGTTGAATCGTCAGTCGGGCCGACCGTGATAGAGTTGGCCATTGACACCCGAGCTGCACAACTCCACCAGAGCCCAGATAGGAGGGTTAAGTAGATTAGAATGCCGTTATTTCTATGTCAGCCATCTCCTAAGTGCTGAGATTCGTCCAGTGCTTGGATGGTCATTGCGGCGTATGCCAACGCCATCCAATCATCTATTCTTGTTCCCTAATTAGTCCACTCCCACTTGTCATATCCGTTTATTTATTTTTTTGTATTTTCAGTATTTTGTTCTACATTCTGGCTTTGTCTTTTGCCTATTCTTCTATCGATTAGTCAAAGTATCCCATGGCATGATGTGTATGTGTGTATGCATGTGTACATGTAAGTATGTGGTGTGAAAGTGTGTATGTGTGTAGTATGTATGTGTGTATGTGTTTATGTGACAATCACAAAAGATACAAAATAATATTATGACTAATGATATTTTTACACTATTCATCGTTAAATCTCCGCCAATTATACATATTTATTCAATAGCGACTTTATTGTTTGAGAGAAAACAGAAAAAACAAAAAAAAATTAAGTGATGCCAGACAAACATAAGTATGTGAGATTTACAATTTCTCAGATGAAATTTTACATAGAAATTATAACATTGTTATTTATTTTGCAGTAATATAAATGAAAAATATAATATACAAACTGTTCATACGATTAATAAAAAATGAGATGATAGAGGGAGGGACCAAGGACTGAAATTATTTTCCAATGTTTTACTTGAAGTGACTTTTGCCGAATGCGAAAATAGCAACGTACCAAAACCTATCATAGTATGGTGCCATAGCCCTATTTATTAGGGAGTGCTTGTTATAGTTAGAGTTGTATCTCTTCGTGTAAACCAGGCGCAGGTCCCGAGTAATGCGAAGATGAGCCAGAATAGATAACTTTTTGACCAGATATGCGCTGTCAAATATATTATTCATTATATTGTAGAGGGACATAATATCATAGGTTGTACGTCTATCCTCAAGACTATCAAGTTTTAAAAGAAAGAATCTGTCCATGTACGACCCTAAAGCACATATGCCTTAAAATTACTTCTGAATGCGCTCGATTTGTTGCTTGTACTTGTATTGGGGGACTATGTATATACAGGCTGTAAACTCGAGTATACTACGGACATATGCTCCATATATTACTTTCAGTGTGGATATCTCGGAAAAGATATTACACGTCCGTAGCAGAAAACCTAGCGATTTGTAAGCTCTGGTGACAATATATTCAATAAACTGGTCGAATTACATTTTGAACCGAGTAAAATCCCGAGATCTCGGACAATATTAGTCTTCTTTATATTATCGGAACCAATTTTATAATTGTATAATACGGGTATTTTATGTGTGTTTGTCGTAAATGTGGTTCGATGGCACTTCTTGACATTAAGATCGAACTTATTCAAACCTTTTCACTGAGACGGCTCAAGTGGTCCTGCAGGCGTAAACAGTTGGCCACAACGAGATAGCAGTTAAGACGATTGATTATTTTATCTGTTGATTATTCTATAGTTAGGATTATATTATTTATTTTTTCGATTGCATATTTAATTTGATTATTTTAAGTTAATTGACTCGCCGTAGGAATCACTTCTAATTATTTATTGTAACTGTTACTCTATTTTTAATTTACCAATCTGTGTTTAGGTATTTTATATTTTATTCATTAGGGAATCATGTATTACAAATTGAATTCTATAATCTGTACAGATTTTACGAAAAACCTAAAATTGAATTTATCAAATTATTCGTAGGCCAGAGATCTCTCCAAGACCGTCTAGTACTTGCATTGAGAAGTCGTTAATGCACGGCCAAATTGCACAAATATTGGTTACAGCGTTCTCTCCCAAAGGCCGACCCTCTCCTCTATAGTATAGTGAAGGTCCCTGACTTCTCGTCTTATTAGATACTTTAAATTCCGATGACTGTCCTACTGACCGTTATTATTTAATCGAATTTTCGCGCGTGGGTTGATTCTAAGGGAAACCGAGACGGAAAATAGGAAAGGGTGTTTGAGCTACCACCACGTACATCGTAAAAAAGTCAACCGCGGAATCCCATTTCGCAGGCGCTCTGTATCAAAGTGCAGTAAAGCGTAAAATTGTCTTCTCGGCTGCGAAGGACCACGCATCGATATCACATTTACATTATCGGATTAAGGGTTTTTTTTCGGAGGAAAGAGGCATTGGCCAGAAATGGTAGAGAGGAATTGGCTACATAACAGGTAGGTTTTCTGAGCCTTGTATCACTGCGACATTTTTGATCTATTGTGATAGGCACCTACTATATTTCCGTGCTTAGTAACTTCGCGTCAGTTAAGAGCCGCAATAAGCTTTCAGCTCTTCAGGTCGGAACCCAGGTGGTTAGTTATCCAGGTGAATGTTTATTTTACGCATCAGTGGATCACATTCACACATGACTTGCAGGGAGTTTCATCTGCTATTTGGCAGAGTCTGCACACTCTAGTGTCCAAGAACTTAAAGTTGAACATGCGTGTATTCAGGCCATAGTGTCGCGTGAGTACCTTCACTAGTATTCGTAAGTTGTTTCTACTTAGTACTGAAGCCTCGTTAAACGATAGTTCTAAACAGAGGTTTTTGAGGCTTTTCGGTTTGCTAGGCTTTTCGTTACGCCACCGTATGTTTCAGGACCGTATAGAGTTCCATTTGCTCCCGCCGTTGCAAGTTCGTCGAATTATTCGTTGCCTTCGATCCCTCCATCTCAGAACTACCCTGTTCTTTTCGCCCAGGAAGTTAAAAATACCAGGCAGTTATGCGCCAACTTTAAGCTGATAGTGTCCAAAGCTAGTGACAAAAGAGCTGCCTGACTACCCGAGTGGATATAATTGCGATGGTTGGCATAGTTCTTTCGGAGGTTTATATCCGTACACTTTGTAATGGCGTATACCTCCGCTTGAAAAATGGGAACGTATTTCCCCCCTATTTATACTTCATTCGAAGTTTGGGCGCTCTCCATATATTCCGCAACCTACGTTAAGTCCCGGCTTGGAACCAACTGTAAACCATTTAAGACTCGCCAGTGCACTTGTCAGTGCCTCTTAGTGCACTTGGTTATTTACGCAATCATCTCTGGGCGGCAGTTCCATTGTAAAAAAAAAACAAATTTGAACAACGAAAGCATGGTATCTGATACTATGTTGAGGATTGGTTTTTCACGAACCGAGTCTAGTACAGATCTTAGGGCTTGTGAAATCCAGTTTACCTTCTCTCGGGTAGATAGTCTGTACATGCTGGCCCTCGTCACCTGTTAAATGTGTATATGCAGGGGTGGCATGTCCAGCAGTGCATTCAGAGCTGCTCCAGGTGTGGAGGACATTGCCCCTGTTGTAATGAGGCAAGCCGTTGTTTGATGGTTGCTTAGTTTGGTAATCACAGTTTTCTGGTTGGCTTTGTTACACCAGACTACAGAGACGTATGCAAATATTGGCCTCACAATGGCTGTGTATAGCCAGTGGGATATCTTTGGGGGAAGGCGCCAATTTTTTCCTGCAAGTTTACTGCTTATACCCAACGCATTTTTTGCCCCAGATACTTCATTGGAAAACGGTATCTACCTGCCATTTAAAATTGGCATAGTCAGTCCATCCAACTGCCGTTTGTTAGTAAATGGCACAATGACGGTCTTATCACCATTATTCTTACATAATATCTTACAGTTAACCATTTCAAGAAATTTTATTACATTTCGGATCTTGGAAATAATTATCATAATACATAAGCAATATTAATAAAGCATACATAATTAAATAATATATAAATAAATGTAATATAATAAATAATTTTCAGAAATAATACAAATACGATCTTGAATCATAAAAATGTGAATAAAAGTTAATTTAGTGACCTCTTACAAGCCCTGCGGTAGCATGTCAAAAATGGGTTGAATTGAAATTAACTTGATTCAAACATAATAATAAAACCTGTAGTTTTAAAATATTATAATTTGTAAATAACGCGTTTTCCCACTTCAATGTCTACGCTCTCCTGCTCTTTCCATCCCAAACTACGACCCAAACACTTTGTTAGACTTTGTCAACTTTCGCCTTACACTTGTTTAGACAGCGGCTTCAAAGAGGTTGCCCTCTTTTATACATAGTTTGGGAACCCCTTAAAGGCTACTCTACGTAGTTGGGCATAATAATTAAATTACATATTTATTTATTTAAGTTGCTTGCATTCGGGTAGTGAGTTACCAGTGCGATCGAACATATATAAATTATTATTGGTTACATAGCAATAAGAAAAACATGAACATAACCCATACGATCATGCTAGACGAACAGCCTGTATCTGGCATGCGAAATAAACTGCCTTTTTCTGGTAGTAACTGACTTTTTCTGATAACTAAACTACTTTTAATATTAATCCTAAAATATGAGAAAATATTACACATAACAATATGGGAATTATCTTTATATTCGGAAATAAAGTAGACTATTTCAATTTGATGTATATATTTCATGAATTTACTGCATGTACGTAATAAAAACCTGATTAGAGGATCCGGCATGCATTGTCATTATACCCGAGGTAAAAGATACCTCGTCCTATCAAACATAGACAAGCTAAAACAGATGAAAGCTTTGTTTGTAATATCGTTAGTTTCCTCAATAAATTGCCACAGAATTTAAAAAACTAAATAATAAATTTTGAATTGCTGAAGAAAATGTTAAATTAAACGGTATGGTACAATAAAGACCAATATTTAAATAGCAACATTTAATATTTGTATACTATTCAATGTACTGGAATATATAGTTGTACATACTATTATTATATTATTACTCTCTTTTTTGTAATTTACTAAATCTCTTTATTATTTGAAAGTTTGACTGATTTCTTTAAATTCCAGTTTTAGTGTATGTTCTTTCTATGCCATATTAGTCATATTACTTGCATACCCAGTCATATTACTTAGGTAAATAATTTCAAAAACTTGCTGCATTATAAGTAAATTTTGTCGTCTTTGTTCAAAATGCCTACATATTATTGTCATATCAACTGTCGTGGGGTGGTAGTCGGTCCGATTCACGAGGAAGTCACGGGGGTCCGGCTATTTTGCGACCACACGTCCGTGTTTGGCCAGGATCGGTTGCACTTGATCACTTGAAAACTACGTATGTAATCATCTTACTTTTAACAGCCGTTGTTCAGTCTGGATATCGTTACGCTGTCGCAGCCCTTAATCGAGGGTTGTAAATCCTCACTTCACCCCCTTTCATTCACGTAGATAAACACAATATAGTCACGGTCTCGTTTATTCAAGAACAAAAATCGATTCTTAGGATAAGATGAAATAGGAGCACTCTCCGGGAAGGATTTGTTCTAGTATTTCATAAACTTTTACAAAACTCACTAATTTATAAGCACTAAATTCTATCCACGGTACTCTTTCACACAATTGTAGGCGTTTGCGCGGCTACTGTCACGAGCCCGGTACACGCACTACACGAGCTACACGGACTAATCAACTACACGCACTAATCGCTCAATAACGACTGATCACAAAATACTAATGACTACTCGCTGATCACTTCCGACTACTCGCAGATCACAAATCACTGCTGATTTTGATATGGGCCACGCCTTTTATAGGGTGGACCCCATCAGAATTATACCTGCGTTGTCATTAGTCGAATTTCTATCATGCCATTCGCTCTATCTGTGGGATTAGCTCGGGCGTGTTGCTATATATCGATTTGATTGGAACTGCGCGACTAATTAAGTTGGCACGTTAATTTTCAGGAGGCGTTGATGCCTATTTTTTTAGTAGAGTTTTCCACCGATATATGGCGTCATGGATATGTTTTGCCTATTAATAATTAAATTACACATTTTTCTAAAATTACTTATTTCTTTAGCCTTGATTATTTGTGAGATTATAACTAAATATAAAGTGTTTCACTTCTTATTTTACAAGTTCCTAACATTTAAATGTCTAAATTTACAAATTAGTTGTATGCTTTTGCAGTATAAAAACCATTCTCATGCAAAATATATCTTATAACATAAACTTACAACATGAAATATAACTTAAATCTATGTAATTCGTGCATTTTTCTATAATATTTATGGGATAACTGATTCATTTAGTGATATCAATTTTGGTACTCCTGTTACAGAAATTTACCGGTTACGAAATAACTCGTCCATGTTTTAAAGATTACTTCGAAAAAACTCGCAATGACATGTTATTACGCCGCGATTGTTAATCGGGTAGCCTAATCAAATACCGATTTGTGAAAGTATGTGTTTGTGTGTGTGTTTATTAAATTGAGTAAATAAAACTTGTTTATTAAATTGAATAAAGAAACCTTGGCAGGAGGAAAACTCAAAGGTGTGTCAAACTTCGGGCTATATGATTATTTTATTGTATGTACATATGTATAATATATTAGGATGTTCATGGTAGTCTACCTGAACTGAGCACATAAACCATAAGAGTTCCATTGTGCCCCTCCTGAAATTACCCCGTCAATGAAGAGGAGTTTCTGTGTAGAAGGTGTTCAAATGTTACGTCAGAGATGAATCTCATAAAGTCCCAAATATTCTTCCGCTTTAATTGCTCTGAGATAATAAGCTCTCCAAAAACTTGTGTGGTTGATAGTGACCCATTCGATGTAATGGATCGACCCCAGGCGAATACACCACCTTTTACGCGTGTCATCATGGCCGGCAACTTTTATTTTTGCTATTTCCACAGTTTATTCCGCTTTAAGCTCTAAAAATGCAAAAAACTGATTTAATGGGGACATTGTGTATGGCAAGTTGTACATACCCCAAAATTAACTAGGCCCTGCACATTGGCGATGACTATCGATTGGCGAAAGAAATTTATAAAACGGACGTAGTTTACTCGAGATATCGTGCATAGTAAAATCCACACATCCAGACATCCGCACATCCAGACTGACAGGCACAATCTCTGTGCCATAATGGCAATCTTTTTTTTGGATTAGATGGACTCTAGGACATGTGAAACGTCGAGAAAAATCTTTTTGGACTATTTAATTTCGTTTCATTTTTAGCGTGATTTCGCCCCACACTGGGTAGGTGGCCCGAAGTAAAAAAGAGGTTATTGTACAGCTGAAACTGAGTTGAAAATCGTTTACAACTTCTTCGATTTGAGTCTTCGTTACTGAGATATTTTTTTTTAAACATTTAAAAAAAAAGTTGTACATTGTTTTCAATTCAGTTTTTCGTGTAGAATAATCTCTTTAAAACAAAAAAAAAAACATTTAATCGCTAAGAAAATATATTTTTGGAACGAAGTTCTTTTACGCGGCGCTAGTAGAAATCGACGATAACGAAATAACGTTACGCGGGTTATTTTTAACAAAAATTTCACCATCTATCGGCTGACAAGAAAGTGTGCATTAACCACAAGTGATTGGAATCATTGACTGATTCAGTGTCTTGACGTAGTTTCATTGAAATGCATCAAATGGCCGTATTTTTACAATACATTGTCTGTAAATATAGTTATGTCAAAATTCAAACAGTTAGCCGCAGTGAGAACCGTGAAACGCGTGGACATTTCTTTGTTTTTGCTTTAAAGCATACGTTAGTTACGTATATATGTCTTATTATTGAAATTTTGCAATGAAGATTCGAGAAATGGAAACTGCAGAAAGTGTGTGTAATACAAACTTAGAAGAGTAAGTTAATAAAATTGTATAACTTTATACAAGTATTTACTGTTTACATACGTTTAATGTGATTCGAGTGTTTACTATTTATTATTTACACACATTGCAGAAAGACAATAATGAAATCTAATGGTCAGCGTCAAAAAGAGTATCGAAAGAGAAAAAAAAAAACGAAACATAACTTCAGAGTGCGAAAAAATAACCAAAAACAAACGCTCAAAGCCAACAACAATTTCAGCAGAATCAAAAAAAATGAAACGTTGAATCTTGCCAGGTATGATATATCTTTCGCATGAGAATAAGCAAAAATTATATTTGTTGGAACGAAATTCTTTAAAGCGGCTTGCGGGGAGTCTACTAGTAGAAATCGACCACTAACGAAAAAGCGTTATGCGGAGCGCGTGAGGCGGCCGAGCCGCTCGATATCGCCGCTCGGCCCGGAGCCCAACCGGCATTTAGCGTTATGCGGGGAGCGTAAGGCGGCCGCGCCGCTCGATATATCAATTGTATAAACGTGTTTATATTTGTAAAAGCGTAAGAACCTTCGTTCCTGACAGGGATTTTTTTAATAACCGGAGGTTATGCAAATTGGAAAACTATACATAATATCATAATATTTATACCAAATTGGCCGAATCAAGTCAAGGCGAATGTTATTTGAATCCTGGTTATATTAGGTAGGTACATCACCATTTTCATTGTGATTAGATTTGAATTAAGCATTATATTTAATAATGCTTTAGAATTACGCAAATCAACTGCAACCTCAGTTCACATGGACTCGTATTATTCGATGGCAAACAATATTTGGAAACTAACACTGACAGGGGGAAATCCCCAAACTGGGGGTTATCAAACTTCGGCAAATATCTAAAACCGCTTCGTTTCCATCACGTCGCTATCAGGCGCTCACGCGACGACGTAAGAAGCGCGAGGCTCACATCACGGCTGCGGGCCGCAGCCATCTCGGCCGACGCAGCTAGCGGCGTCTCGCTCGAGCGTCAGATTCTGAAACAGAAATATTAGAGTATTTTCGATAGCCATCTATCGGCCTAAATTCTATTCACTTACAAGAAATCTTGTGGCAGCACTCGAGAGAATTTTTATAATTTTTAATATAAGTATGTTTAAAATACAATGAAAGACCTCTTAGAGATGCATAGTGCCTCAATACATTCGTTTTGCTATTTTGGCAGAGAGTCGGCAGCAGCAAACTTAAATGGCTGGAAACAAATGAACTGTAGGTCGTACATGCCCCCAAAATCAACTGGTCTCTGCGTATTGGCCATAACTATCGATTGCCCGAAAGAAGATTTTTTGCAATCGGACGTAGTTTACTCGAGTTAACATGCTTAGTAATAATATCTTGCAAGAGTGTAGCACTTGGCCGCTCGGGGGGGGGGGGGTAGTAAAATGATTCGCATGTAAACTCACGATTTGAAATAATTTATATATATTTTATAATGCATAATAGACAAACAAAGATATATATTAGAAAATAAGATATAAAGAAAGTTATTTAAAAGTCGGCTCCACGGAATTAAAATAGCGATTTAAAAGATTAAAATAGTATAAAAGGGGCTAAGAATATGGGTGAAGGGTTCACTCTCAGCTATTGACACCTCGAGTCTAGTAACAAACAATATTCTTAGCCTAATATAAAACTGCAATGCCACATTGCCGACCGCTCCTCATTCTCGCTCCTTCTTCACGCCCAAAATAGAGATAGTCGACATAAATACTCATGAGATATTTTCCAATACAATTTCCTACATAGGTAAAATATGATATCGCTTATTCCTTATATCGTCGCGTCGTAACTATAACAACTACTCGGTAATTCATGCTAATGGCGCTAAACTTTAATCCGAAATACTTAGATTTTTGTACAGACTATCCTTTCACTCTTATCCATCTCAGGTACTATTCCAGCCAGTTTTGCCGCTTCTGCCATATTCCTAGTGTTACCTGCCCATATTAATAAAAGCCAAATTAGCTTTCACGCATGCTCAAAAAGTGAATACCAGAGAAACTAATGTTTCTGGTATCTGTAGCTCCCTAAATACAAAA
>JAOPUG010000333.1:21107862-21122482 GCA_027564375.1 Micropterix facetella | reverse complement strand
TACCATTTATTTTAGAATAGTTATATAATCAAAGATATTACTAAGGATGCTCTAACAATAAAATCTTATAATTTTAGTAAATATTAAAATCAATTTTAGAAATAGGAATGTTGGAACTTTAATTAATTAAATTAGATCGTATTTTGTTGATAAATAATACTATTAACTAGTAATATATATAACGTTTAATAAGAAAATCTTATTTTTGTAGTAATAATACCATTAATAATAATATTTCAATACTAACATGCGGTACGGATGAGTGGCGAGGGTCCAGTTTCCAAGTCGTGTCTAATGTAGTTCTTGTTATCCGTTAATAGGTCTTTGTCGGCGAAAATTTCGCTGTGTACGTTACACATCCTGTGGAGTGACATTCTAAACCCAGAATTTATTTCTGGATTTGGGAGGTGGAATATGTCTTTTTGACTGGAGCACACTCGCTGGACAGGAAAGCTAAGCTGATCAACGATACTGGGAGAGTTGAAGCCATTACTGTAAACCTTGTGTAGCGTCTTTTTGTCGAGAAGAATAAGCGTGTCCCCCAGATTCAACCCGCTATTCTAAACCAGAAGATTTGCGTACGATTTACGAAGTTTACTAATGCGACATTGTAGGTGTCATGGCAAAAATGTACTTTAATAAAAAGCGATGTCGGCATAGTTAACAGCAAGCCACAATAAAACGACAAACAAACTTTAGTGGAAACATTTTAAGGCAACCAACAAAAGGATGGATTACTTACCTTTCTAAAAGAATCCCAGGCAAAAAATATACCTATATTTAGCTCGGTAAACGAAAAAAATATATTTCGAATATTATAATCTCTTGCGTTAAGCCGGAAACGATAAAATAAATGCAGACCGACGTCCCAAAATCCTTTGTTTAAAAATATTAAAAATACAAGCCAGAGGTAGGAAAATACAAAAAGTCGAAATTCCCCAAGCATAAGATGTTCCTCTATTTTAATGCACCTGTCGTAAATGCATAGACCCGGCGAAATCCCCTAAAAGGTAAAACGCAACCGCCAGTCAAGAAAATACGCATTGTGAAATACAAAAAATATATTTAAAAAACATCGCCACTCAATGTTCCACTAATTTAGCTATAGATGAGCTCCCCTGCCAAAAAAATCTATAGAAAATAAGGCTTAATATAAGATTTAATTAGTCATTTAGTCAGTAAAGTAATGTTTATTAGTCATTTAAGCGAAAACTTGAGCCGATTCGGACTCATATAAGCAAAAGTAATGTTATATACACGATAACTATAATTTAAAACTTATTGCTAATATTTAGATAAGGAAGCGGTTCAAAGTGGATAGTAAGCTATAATTTATTATTAAGTTTCATAAATAAACCTTTTTGTATTTAACGTAAATATACTATAATTAGGACGCTTAGCGCCATCTGTGGAAGAACGACCGAAAGTGGAGACCACGCCTACATCATCCCCACCGCCAAAGCGCTGGTCCAAAATGAGAAAAGCGGGAGTCCAAATGGTGGGATATCATCCCCCCCCACGCGAGTGTTGTGACGTTCAAGTCAGCCCTGACAAGTTGGTATTTGTACTCATTCGTCAGTCGACTACCGAGACTAACAATCAGCCTTCAGCTGGACGAGTCTGCCGTCGACACTCCGTTTAATATTTTAATATTTATCAGCGTGCGGCCCGCGTAACATAGAAGTCGACAGTGTTAACACTTAGATTCCCACAATTTGGTGTTGCTGAAGCCTCGCGGAAGCAATGACGGTGTTTCAGAACAAGAATCGCCCTACAGAATTACAACCTGTGAGCGAAGTAACTCTTGTAAAATCTGTAATTTAAAATTTACAAAATCGTAATTTACATACCATAATTTCTATCTTAAAATTAAGAGGTTAGTCATACGCAGTGTTATATAAATCATATGTGCAATTTGCCGAAAGTAATTTTGAAAATTAATAAAATCATCTTTAAAACATAAAAAGTATTTTTCTAAAATAATTCAAATCAGTACAATCTAAGGTTCCGAATAAACAAATAGATCAAAGGAATACAAGATCGAGACGAATCCGCGATCTAACCACCTTAACTGACGTCACCACTAGCCAAGAGCGCTCAAAAGAAGACATTGGAACTTCACCGACGACCATCTACGAGCATATCTTCTGCAAGAGATTGGACCAATTAAGGTAGGTTATACTGCTTTGATCTTTCCGAGTCCAACACAACCAATTTGCAACTTTGGCCGACTGCGTCTCGAACGGGGTTGGAAGAATCCGACGACCAAAGTCGCATATTTTAAGCTCCGTCGGTTATAAAAATAAAACTCGACAGATCGCGATAGCCGACGATGTAAAAGTCGGGACCGCCAGAAGCCATCTTCCATACGGCCCGACACAGCGATTTGAGTGATCCTTATCGAGCCGGATAAAAAAAACAGACAAGACCATTAATTTGAATATGACATGTTTGCATTTATCAAGGCTACTGATGAGGCTATTTTAGATAGAATAGCTTCAACAGCCAATATCTGCTTGGAGACTAGTACAGTCGTAAATTGAAGACATATTGGAGAACACCTTTAAATCATCGCCATATAGAAGAAAGTTGCTATTTTTAAACAGGAAGAAATATCGTTGATGTAGAATATCGTTGATGTAGCTTTTGAAGTCATCGTCTCCCCACTACATCAACGAAGTCGAGAAAGCTTAAAGTAACGAGTAAATTGCATATTCTGAAACTGACTGTCGTGGTTTGCATGAATAATACAAACTCTATATTATGTGGAATCTAATATCCCGCAGATGTTTCCTCTAGGTAAAAGATGACTAAAATTTGGAGATAGTTAAAATATTTGAAATTCCTCAACCAGAATAAGTAATTCGTCAAGTGGAGGCTCACCAGGGTTGGGTTTAAGATTCATACTACGGGCGAACACGCCACCCCGAGACGTTTCAACACACTTTATCGTTACATCGCCCCGAGATAAAAGCAGAAAATTTTGCCAAAAACAATACACGTATCCAACGTTACCATCAGCCCGTGAGAGTCCAACTACTCACAGCGAGGCACTGGAAATTTTCAAGCCCAGTGGACTCCCTCGCGCCCTCACTCTCAGATGTAGTCAGATTTCTCAGAAGTAACAGGTTCGAAGTCGCTTGTGTGGGCTCTACCTAATGTGGTAACGCGGTATTCCGTAACTTGGAAATATCGCGGACCCGAGGCGTCCTTTACTCGGTGTAATCACTCAAGATCGGGTGACATACGGGTCGTTTCTAAGGATAGGTGACATTAGATTAACATCTCCCACCGCGTCTTAGGGAACATACATTCGCCGACCCCTCCGGGTCTCAGTCGGTTGATAGTACGGCCGGTAAACCGACTAGTGTGCCAGCCGTCCATTTTCGCCCGAGGTTCTGTCCCGGATCGGCCCAACAGCGCATTCACCGGGTTGGTCTTTCTTCGTGGCGGCTCGTAGATAGGAGCTGCCCCGCTAGTTGAGCGGACCAGATAACATAGCGGTCATTAAAGCCCAAACTGCACGGAAAAACAGAAACCAATTTAAACAATAGAATTTCACAATTGGAATGATGACGTTATGTAAAATAGGGAGCCGTAGGAAATTACTAGAATTACATAAAAAATAATGCAAATGTTAGATGACAGCCGACGATAAAACTTCTGACCATCGTACAAACAATGAAATCATGTTGTAATTAGAGGTATCATAGTGTTATAAGAGGATTCATATAGAAATTAGCTGAAATCGTCATATTTTTCAGTGTGGATTTTATTGCTCCCTAATTTAGCTGAATTTACCAAAATAACTATTATTATTGTGTTTTAATTCCTAGCTATTCAAATGACACCAAATAGCCAAACCGTTAAGCTGCTAATGAAATTTATTTATTTTATATTGAAATTGTATTTAAATACTTAGGTACATAAAGTGTTGGTAAGTAACTGTAGATTTTACAACCTACACTTTCTACTTCTTTATTTTATCTTCTATCACTGTTTTAGCACAAATATCCCACGGATATTCTTTCCATTTCTTATATCGATTCATTATCGTTAAAACAACTTGTTTAAATGATACCTATGAGAATAACCGTCAATCCAGAGGGTTTTCATATCGTGAGAAAATAAAGTTGATTATATAATTAAATTCTTTCGCCTTGCTTCGTCTTTTATATGAATCGCTCGATCAACGTTAAATAGAGATAATGGATTACAAACTTTGAGAAGAACTGACGTTATTAAAGAAAAATGTCTGCGTTCGAGCTACTTAGATCTATAATTATATAAACTGAAATTATATTGCCGTATTTTTATAGCAGATGATTCGTGAGTAGGTACTTATTAATTATGAATTTTCTGATTCAAAATAGCTAATTATAATAATATTATAGCTTTATAAATAATGGGCTCATATTTTGAAACTTTTATAGCCACAATGACTATTTTTGGATTAGATCACTTCAAAAGAATCAAAGGCTGCCATCAACAAGAATATTTTATGAGTAATGTAAATAATAGCATAATATATTTAGTAGTCGATATATAAGTAACGATATTATCATCGCACGAGTGGGTGGAGAGCGAAATTAAGTAACGCCAGAAAAGTCACACAAGTGGATGGTTTATTTATAGCTTTTTTTGGCCCGTTCGTAGTTTATTACGTAAGACGGGCCACATATAGTCTGATGCCTGTTGTGCGTTTTTGCGTTTATTTTTCCGTATGTCCAAAGACTTCCCGTTGTCTGATAATCAAATTTGGTATGCAGCCTACCTGGAGGAACCTAAGCATCACCAGGTGGCAGCAAATTCAATCCGAGTCCCGCAGGTGCTGCTGTAGGTGCATCCTGGTTTACCTGGCCTGTGTGAGGATCTGACCAATAGGTAGAGCAAGCATACTGTATATTTGTATTTTTGGAATCTTGGGGACGAGAGACACTTGTTGGATTATGTTTTAAGCAGTTTTGGCGCTGCTGCGTGTATCCTGGTTTAATTTGCCTGGAGGAGGACCTGATCAATAGGTAGGACAAGCATAGCATATATGGGTATTTTTGGAACCGTGCTGACGAGAGAAACTTATTGGAACAAATTTTAAGCCATTCTGGATAAGTCAAGGATTAACAATCACGGGACGGACCAAAGTGGCCGATATATTTATATCGCTATATTTCATAGTATAATAAGTAGAAATGCTTCCCTTGTCACTGAATGCGGTAATGAGAACTTAGTTATAAATTCTCTCAATTCACGTTGGATATTCCTATAATTGCACCCCACCAAAGGTAGACTCGCCTAGTAGAAGCCTTCATATACATCGTGTCACATTTTGCTTTCCGAAAACTGAAAATCCAGCTTATTTCAACCATTTTAACTTCTGCTATCGTTTATTTATTAGAATAGTATTTTTATGGTTGAACAAACAAATAATTTAGATGTGTGAAAGAGGCCATATACGTCTCTCCAGCGCACCATCAAAACGAGAGCGCCAAAATAGCGCTATGCATAAATAAGTATCTACGAGTACCTAGGACATCCGCCCCAGGACTGCAGGATCATATGACCTTGTCACGATGCAGCACAGGTGGATAGAATAGTTTTCGCTGCTTTAACGCCTACGCGGCTTGTTATCAACCGCACGTATTTAGGATGTCATGCAATTTTGCAAAAATACTTCTTTAATACTCGCGAATATGTTGATGTATTAATTTTATCTGGGTAGTGAGGTGGAAACGTGCTTGTCGTATTGCTTTTATTTCCTGATATATGATATCACATCGCCTTTAAGCGAACATTTTCTATGAGCACATTGAAAGTCTCTTGTTGAACGGGACAAATAGAATCCATATCTGATAAGGAAAATACATCTGATCGCTTTCGAAAAAAACTTTCGACCTTGGATCAGATATCAGCAGCAACAGCAACAAATTTCTTTGTTATCCTAATAAGAAATGAGACTACGGCTATGTCAAGGGTTGGAAAAACTGATAAGATATGAATTTACTTTCATATAGAAATTGCGTGGCTTGCACAAATATGTGTGGAGACCACATAGAGCGCCATACTATTATAAGGTAACGCCGCAAAAATGCACTTATCAAAATGTAAGTGTCTACATTATTTTACATTACATAGAAACAGTTATGTTTTCGGCTATTAGTACAATAACAATATGTTATAATTGTAACTTTAAATGCGAGTTGCGCCATGGATCAAGCATTGGAAATCAAGCTATGCCAATATCGCCGCCACGTCTCAAACTATCGTAAATCACAAGTTATAAAGCCCCTTTCACACATAGCCAAACTATTCGTTTTTCCAAATATAAAACTGGGGCAGGGAGAAAATTCAAGGGTTTGTTAAACTTCGGCCCATATGATTATTGTCTTGTATGTATGTATAATATATTAAGATGTTCAGTGTGGTTTAAAATAACTACCTGAACTGAGCCCGTAAACCGCGAGTGATCCATTGTGCCACTCGTGTAATGACTTCTTCAATGTAACGACTCCATATTATATAAAGAAGTTACATAAAAGCACAAATTTCCACAAACAGCTATTTACAAAGCTATAAAGTCGCGAAAATACCTACTTTAGAAATATTACTTCAACAAATGTCAAATACGAAACTTATTTTACGCGAATATTTTAGAAAAATATGTTATTTTAAAAAACGATTTATTCTCTTAATAATATCTCGACGATATTTATAATTTTCTTCGTGATTTTGATTAACGTCTGTTGCTTGTTTAGAATCCAGGACATAAAGTTGGGCATATTGAGGTGTCTCATTATTTATAGTTTGTATGTGTGATGTGTTGTGATGCGTTTGGTCATTGTTTTTAAATACTTATGGACCAAGACTTTATTTAAAAAAGAATATGGCCGCAAAACATGACAATAGTCGCATATTCTGGATCTGACAGCATACTGACAGTTTCTACAAAATGTATTGCTTCATTGCGTATCGCCTGATTTTGGCGTTATTGAGGCAATTGGTGTGAATCTATATTTGCTACACGATGCGCTTCTATCTGCTGGAAAATAAGACCATCAATATGATTTCGTTGTAATGCCGCATGAGCTATATACTGAATAACTAATTCTTCTGGTAGCATTCGCTCGATGTGTTGTCTTTAAGAGGAAGCGTTTTCATTATGAAACGAGAACTTCCAATTGTTGGAAGATAACTCCATCAATATATCGTTGCTGTGATGCGTTATGAGCAAAATGATGTGCGGCTAGTTCTTCGGGTGTCACGTTCTTGATGAGAGGCAGCATCTAAAGCACGAATTTTCTCAAGCGATTTCTAACTTTGTTTTACCCGCCACCTCTTCTGTCTATTATTAGCCGAGCGACGCTTTTTAAAAGTAGGATCTTCGTCCTCATTCATTATAACCTTTAGATTTTTTTTTTTGTTGAATATATTATATTTCATTGCATATATAAACGTCATACCAAACGCCAAATAAATCCCCCTTCGCGCCGATAAACGACACGCAGTGCCAACAATGTCTTCCAATTTCTAACTCGTAATATATTTTCAGAACTATTTTACCACATGCGCCATGTAATGCTTCGTGCCTCGTGGCTTTTTCGAATTTCGAACAAATGGACTTCGACATTACGACCAGTTAGTTGTAGTGCGCTTAAGGCACCTGTTGTAAAATAGATTCCCCTCTGTGCCGGTAAACTTCAATTAATAATATAAGTATATAGTTCAATAGAATAAACGTAAAATTGGATGTAATCTACAAAATTTAACTTGTCATGTTACCTTGCGTTGAACTCTCCGCGTGTCTCCGCGCGGCGTCGACGCCATATCGTTACAGAGTCAGTCAGTCAGTGATCAGCGTAACTATATATTACTATATTTGGAATAAACCAGTTTTTCACTATTCAGAAAACAAAGTGGAATACGGTGTATTTTCTCAACAAACAATAATTGCAGATGTTCTTGGTTCAATTCAGGTTTGGTTAAAAATGCTATTCGCCGGTAGACGGATAGTTATTCACGATTAGCGCGTTGCTGGACAGCGTTAAGCCCCGCTTTCACGATCGCATAAATCATGGCCTCCCAAGGCTCGGACGCCCGTTCGCTGCAGCGACACGCCCCACTCTACAGAAATTTCGATAGTCGCGCTGGCAAGGCTTAACTCGACCCGCGTCACTGTGTAATAACACTTTATCCGCATCTGTTCGATGCATTTTACTGGGAAATTTCACTTAAATTGCCAGACGGCGAAAGATATAAGGAGAATGTGATAAAAATGCGTCTGTCTGAGGATTAGGTGTAAATTTCATCAGCATTATGGTGAAAATATGAATTGAAAGTCGATGTCGACAGAGATACTAGCCAGAATCAGACAAATAATGAAAAGTTTTTATCTGCATTTCACCAAAGGATAAAAAGTATCCACCACTTAATTGAGGCACAAACTCTCCAGTTGAGGCGGTAAAACCAAAAAGGAAGAAAATTAAAGTTTTACGAAACATACTTTGTTTCCAAAAAAATATTCATTAAGTTGGCACTATAGAACCTCGAAATAGTATTGTCAACAATACGATTATCTTGATTTAAATATGACCAAATGGGTACTTACATCGTTATTATTGATCGATTACGGCTAATTCATTCGCACCTCGGACTGTAATAAGGTGAACTGTCGCCGATCGCACTCTGTGCCATCACTTCGGTCTTCCTGAGCTATCGCTATATGCGAAAGTCCAATCGGACACAGCGAAATTCTGTGTGGCATCGTGATAGCTCGTCGATGAGACGGTTTCGTCTGAGGCGAGGGGAGGAGTCATCATGAAGGAAACACGATTTAATAATTAGGTACGACGATATGTTATTTACAACGATTTTACAAAAGCTATATCCAAATAACTTATAAATTAACGATTGTCGTCATGGTCTGCTGAATGCGACTGAAAATCTGTTTCCGTGAATCAGTCAACGGGCTTTATCCAGGCTCCTGATATCTTCCGCTGGGTATTTTATTGCCCTTTAGCGGAGCTTAACGAACTATATTTTAATGTTGTTTAACAAGGCCATATTGACTATTTTGGTAACCGGGCCTCTCGGGGAATCTCGTCAGTAACTCATAAACCTTCTTATTTAACTAGAGACATATTGTTCTACTAGGTGATTGTATTGATCTACAGATAATATATATGATTCAAAAGGTTCGATTCAAATTATTTGTTTTACCCATAACGACATTATTCTTAGGAGCAATGCCAGTATAGTTATTCTGGCCATTTTCACTCGTTATCGTGGAAATCGCCAGAATCAATACTCGAACTAAATATGTCACATCCACCAGTTTCGGTAACATACGTACCGAAACTGGTCATTGATAATAGAACAAAACCAAATGAATTATTAATTGATATAAATTGATAATAAAATTTAACTATAGGATCAGCTGAAAAGCTATAGACCATAATTTCTTAAATCGCGGACCACAAACCGATTGTATGTGGGTAGTGAAAGTTTTTCGGAAATCTGTGAACTTTTAAATTCATTGAAAGAAACGTTTGATCATTACTGCCTGATTGATCTAGCTATTTACACAATATAATGAATGCCGTATTAAAAAGTTAGATACCATACGAGGAAGAAAGATTATTTATACATATCTACATACAATTTATCTACTTCTATTTTCATGTTTATATGTTTACATGCACATTATTTATTTAAAATAAAATATATTTATAATACGTACATTATATTATTAAAAACATATTGAGAATATACAATATTTTATATAAAAATAAAATTAAAATATATAATAATTTTATATTATGTTATACTTACCAACTCAAAAAAATATCAAACAATAATTTGGAATAAATAAAAATAAAAATATTGCGTATATAATTAAAACTATTGCATGAAGGTCTATCTTTGAACGGATATCAATCAAGCAAGGTAGATTTTAAACATTACAAACTACTTTATAACTGTGTGTAAAATATTATATAAATGAATAATAAAAAAACAAAAAATACTTCCCTAAAGAAACAACAAAACTGTATAACAACTCCTGGATTTTTAATCCAAATCAGACTGGCGATATGATTAGTACTAAGATATTGACGAAAGCTGATGAAGCACTAATTAATCCATCGAAAGACACTTCTTTGAAAATTAATTTTGACCGCAAACTTCCAACGAGATTTATGGACTTCATTCGAAGATGCTTTCTATTGATGCTTCGAAGTTTCGCGACCTTGGGGTTCTATTGGATAAGGGCATGACGGGTAAAGCACATATTGATAGCGTGGTACAAAAGTGTCGAAAAATGCTGGGCTTCATTTTCAGAACGTGCAAACATTTCAATAGTACATCCGTCCTAAAAACATTGTATTGTGCATGTCAGAAGTGTTGCTGAATTTGCATCACCTGTATGGAGTCCGCTATACGCTATACACTGCGAACGTATCGAAAATATTCAAAAAAGATTCGTTAGACGCCTTAATAATCGGGAACACCTGGGACTGGAGACTTATGAAGCGAGACTTAAACATTTTGACTTGTTCAGTCTGAGCGACAGGCGCACTGCGGCTGATATGGCGCTGTTGCACGGGATATTGAATAATACTGTTGATTCCCCAGCACTTATATCGCGTATCCGCCTATGGGTGCCTTCACTGCGCACGAGAACTCCTCCTCTCTTCCACGTACCCAGGTGTAACATCAATCATGCGAGAAACTCAGTCCTTAACCGAATACTAGATACCTATAATCGTAAATTTAGCGACACGGATGTTTTCAACAGCGCTCCAAAACGTTATTCGTCAAACTAATTTATAATGCAATGTGTAAATAAATACTAGGTACGTAGTCATAATAAGAATGTAACATTGGCTAAATATCTGTATACTCTACTATATATAAATACAATTATATGTTAATTACAATTCGCTTAAAATTTTGTTATAAAAACTTTTTTTAATTTGCGGTGTGTCTTACGTAATCTTAGAGACTTGTTTTGTTTTGTTTTGATTAACTTAGCTTAGATAGTAAATAAGGTTCCAATGCAACTGATAGGATACTTAACTGGTAATAGTACTCATCTACTGTTATTTTAAATATTTATAAAATTAACGGCTGTCTGTTTATCCACAATAAACAAAATTGAAATTGAAATTGAAATTTGACCACACCAAATAAATCCCTTTGGTTTCTATTTTTAAACCATAAGGCTGGTGTCTTTTTGTGGAATCTGCCTTGTTGCCTAGCGGCAACATCTGCTAGGCGGACATTTTGTACCATCACGCGGTCACCCATCTAAGTACTGACCGCGCCCAACCCCGCATAACGATTCAACGTGGCTACGAAAGCTACGAGACGTGGCTACGCCTCATTTCTTAGCCAGGCGTTTTATTTAAAATTAGTTGGTTGTAGCGCTCCAGAGGCGCCCGTTGTCAAATAGATCGAATTTCGTACGTTACAGAGGACACCTTGAAAAAAATATTATGTTGAAAATATTATATTTCATTGCATATACCCAATTATGATATTAAGCAATTTATTCCTGCACATAGTTAGTCAGGGACCGAAAGGGTTGTACAGCTCGGGCCATATGACCATCTTGTTACTCCGGTCGGCCCAACTCACGGCCCAGCTCCCATCCGGCAGCCTCCTCGAAGAGAGACTAATCCGATGAAACCCGTTTTAGGGTCGGACCTGGAGTAATACCTCGGGCGGCCCTGAACGGTTGATGTATAGGTCGTTTTACCGACCTTGCTCAACTGACAAATAGCCGGGGGAGTCTAGTTGCGCAATGCTTCTTAAGGCGCGGCGTTAGGTGTCGACCTATCGTCGCCTATCCTTAGAAACGTCCCAATTGCCACCCGATCTCCGATTGGTGGCGTTCCGAGTAAAGGTCGCCGCGGGTCTGCGATATTTATGAGTGACGGAATACCGCGTTAATACGATAGGTAGAGGTTGCGCAAGATTGACTTCGAGCCTGGAATCAAACGGGTGGATGGAGAAATCAGTCTAATATGGTAGTTAGGGAGTGAGGCTATACCGCCGGGCAGCTCGCTGCCCTGTGTCTCGTTATTAAAGTGTCGATCTCTAGCGGGCCGTTGCGTAATTGTGAATTTGTTTTCGTCAAAATTTCTTTACGCTCATCCCGAGGTTATATAACGATATGTTAGTTGAAACGTCTCGGGCTGGCGGTTTCGCCCGTAGTATTGATCTAAAACTTATCCTGCACATAGTGATGATAAAAAAATAGTATCTGAAAAAATCGTAACGTCCGTAGTCTGTAGCCGGTTTGAAACTGTTTTCCGTGAGATCACCGAATTTAAGCAGCGTCGAGCGTGATCAGTACTTAGATGGGCGATCGCCTGAGTACTGCCACGTGATGTTATAAAAGCCTGATGCCTGTAGGATAATTGTCGTTAGACATTAAGGTGGGCCGTTACCTTAAGGTAAATAAAGATTTGTTTTTACACGTAAAAACAAAAGAAGGGCCGGCAGACTAAAGAATCTAAGTCACTTTTTGGGTTTTGTTTATGGTTATTCCCAAAATTTAGAAAAAAATCAAGACACCAAACTGACTAAAAAACCTATGTTAACCTAATCTTCATTGTATAGACCCTTGGTTGACATAGGTCATTTAGTCCGTTCGTTGTCTCGATTTTTTTTTTATATTTACCAAAAAAACAAAACAAAACGGAAACAAATTACTTAGGTTCTTTAGTGTGCCGACCCTTCTATTACTACTGGACAAATTCATGTCAGGTCTAAACTTTCTGTTAATCTTGAGTCATCTCATATTTTATTTACATTACTTTGTCTATTTTTAACTGAAAGTAGAATGGTTTATTGTCTATTTTTCTATATAATTTAAATGTATTTTTAGAACGTTCTTACCTCATGCGGCCGGCCTCGCACTAGCGAGCTAATCCGTCCTCGGCTTAATTATGGTTGGGCGTCGTCGGCCAAACTCTGCATAAGTGAAATAGAATGAGAGAGAGAGCGACATCGACCACCGACATAGTCCCATGATGAACGATAATTACCGACAGCGTTAGGAACATAAGGAGAGCGCGTTAGATAGCGTGAAAGAGATCGCGAATTTCGAGCGTTACGCTTTACACGATCAGTCAGTGAGTCAGGGATCAAGGTAACTATATATTACAATACAGAGTGCTCCATATTTTAACATGCATTAACAATTAGCATCAATAGATTAATGTTTTTTTTTAAACTCGGTGTGATGAGGGTCATATTTTATCAGAAAATCTGGCGTAATATCGAAATTCTAGATTTTTCATGAAATACCAAATGACACCAAGTGGCTAAGGTATACAGAAAACAGTTGAGGATCCAGGGACTTTGACTTCTGGTTTTTTAGTTCTGATATCCGTTCTGTATAGTTTACAGCGTTGTTCGAGACTAATATGCAAAGTAGATAATTAAGTAAATTTTAGATAACTGATACTTTAACAAAGTAGTAGATGCCAGCCCTAACATCCTTTTAAATCTGCATATTATCTTTGCCGAATAACGCCTAAATAAATATTATACAACTCTCCGATCTATGTTGGAGTGTGCCTTAAGAGGCGGGGCGAATTAATGGGGCCGTAAAGTGGAGAACTGAAAGTTCCTCCGCCCAAAAGGTTCATTTATATATTTTAAGCGCCGGGCTACCCTAAAGTCATAAAAGCACTTTTGATGTACTAAATAATAAGACACAATAGGCACATAGTTGAAACAGGGATAGATAAAATGGCGTTATGATGAATAAGAGAAATATAATAATCTTTCATTTGTCAAGTTTCAACTAAAAAGAGTAAGATCCTCTTGGACACGTTTATAATAGAATTCTAAACGTACCAGGAAAACAATATTAAACTTGGCGGGGCGGAACCCCAAGGGTTTACTTCGACCCATATGATTATTTTCTTGTATATATGACTTACGACTTATCGACATTTTGGTATAAACAGATGGATTGAACACAGGCGACATGTATATACATCATTTTATGCGTCTCACATGGCCAACAACTTTTCTTGTTGCTACTTCCACAGTTTATTGAATTTTTGACGCCATATAGCAGCCAAGTCGAATACTAATTCATGACATACAAACGAACCGAGGTCAGGTGTTTCTTTCATGGGCCGATAGAGGGAACATATTTAGATTAAATAAAATTTAATTCAAATAATTAGGTGGTTCAGACCGCAAAATTAACTAGGCTCTGCGTTCTATTAGCCATGACTAATCGATTAGAGAAAGAACATTTTAAAACGGGCAACGCTTTCTCGAGTTATCTTGCATAGTAATATCCACATATCTAGACAGACGGAGTGACATTTCTTTTTGGTTTAGTTAGATGGACCCTAGGACATGTGAAACGTCAAGAAAAGTCTGTTTGGACGTTTTAATGTCATGTCCTAGAGTCAATCTAACCAGAAAAAAAATATGTGCCTATCTGCATGTGAAACGTCGACAAAAGTCTTTTTGTAAGATGTAATGTCGTTACATTGTTCGCATGATTATAAGACTTCGCCCCCCCCCCCGCAGGGTTGGCCGAAGTTAAACACAATGTGTTTAAAATATTTGTAGACGTTTACTTAACTGATAAAGA
>JAOPUG010000333.1:21081287-21094142 GCA_027564375.1 Micropterix facetella | reverse complement strand
CTCACAATGGACGCCCCCTTACGCGGTCAACGATTTTCATCGCCAGAAGAGGCTGTCGATCAATATGAATAATATGATTCCGAGATAATCACTGCGGAGTGGAATAAATGTTATGAAAATTGGTTTAAACGTATGTTTTAACGCACACGGAGATTTTAAAAAAATAATAATAAATTGATTTTTACGACTCATTTTAATTAATTCCTATTATTTCCGGAAAAATTGGCCCCGTATAATTCGGAAAAATGTTAAATAATCAATAATAAGCGTTAGTACGAACTAAGTCGCACTTTTGGCATTAAAACAATGCTATTTTTACACGTGTCTAAGGTGACAGGAATGATTTTGTTGGCGATCAAAATTTGTTATTTGCTATATCTTAAGTACATTTCATAAATAGACAGGTAATCATCGAAGACTGAAAAATGAGGTAATAAATCGGTTAAGAAACATTCTTCTGCTCAAAGCGAACGATAACTAATTGCTTATTTCGAGGTCGTTCGCTATTTCCCGACTAGTCCGCAGACTAGGAAAGAGCGATTCTTAATTGGACACATAGTAATTAAGATGGCCTTCGGTTCCAGGCAGAGGAAAATCAAAGTAAAACCAGATGTGAGGGAGGGAAAATTAGGTTCGTCGGTGATATACACCGGCACCACATTTAGATCAGTAGGCCCAACCTTGCGGTCGCAAATTATAATAATGGATTCGCCAAAAAACAGAAAAAAAATCTAAGAATCATCTGCAAAGGTCTGCAAATATCAGGTGCGTTTAAGTTATTACATGTCTTATATGTTACATGTTTTAACATTAACGTGTCTTATATGTTATTCATTCGGAGACATTTAATGTCTGACTAGCTAATAGTAAGTAAGAAACAATGCAAATGAATAAAATGACAAGACTCTTGAACACTAAGCATCTTACAGTTAAATAATAAAAATTATGATGTACATCAATACACCAGCGCCACAATAAGTACATTTAAAATTATACAAGTCAATTAAAAAAATACATAGGGCATCTTCTGATGTATTTTTTTTTATTGCAAAAACTAAGAAACGTCATATTATTGGTAAAAAGCTAATTTTCGCGATTTTTTTTTTGATCAAGTAAGGTGAACAGCGTATTAATGCATTTAAAACATCCCTTTCTTTGTGAAGGGTCAAAAACTAATTATTCCAATGTCTGATGACATAAAAAGTCAACTATATCTCGTCTGAAGCTATTCAGATGGATAAAACTCGTGTTAGCGCAATTACTTCGCCATATCATTCGGTATCGAGATGACGACGAGATATGCGAAGATTTGTCTTATTTTGCCATTTCTTAAAAAGAAGAATATCAAATGAAGATATTTTAGACGCAGTGAATACTATTTTTTAATAGCCCACTTGATGTATTTATTACCATTTAGCGCGCAATACTTGATGTATTTATTACCATACATACATACATACACAAGCAATACATACATACATACACATACATACATACACCATACATACATACACAAGCAATACTTGATGTATTTATTACCATTTAGCGCGCTACATTGGAGTTGTGCTGAAAAAGCACATAAATCAAAGTATTTCAAATTTTTATTTCGCGCCCTGAAATAGCTCGGTGGCATTAGTAGGGGTTCTAATAACCGACAGAGGTCGTTTTAAATGGGCCTAAGATAGATAACGAAATAGACTGGGCAATATCAAAATGTACCCGTGTAATTGATAGAATATACTCGTTACTCTCTATGGGGAAAGATCTCTTAAGTATTCAAGCGGACAATCTCCATGCGACAGAAACTCCGTAAATAACAGGTAGTTAGCCAGTGCATAATAATCAGACTATATAGTTACGCTCATCACTGACTAACTGACTGATCCCGTACCGCGTAACGCCGTAGACGCTGTGTAGTGGCGGGAGTGATGGTGGCGGGGGGAGAGGAGGGAAAGCGGGCGGGGAAGGGCGGTGGGAGGGAAGAGGGGAGGCAGGAAGGGGAAGGGGGAAGGGGGCGCCGCCTGTAACGTTCAAAATTTGCTATTTGACGGGCGCCTCAGGCACGCAACAAACAACTAGTTTAATATACGGGTTACGTTCGGAAGACGAGAAAATGATAATTGCGGCTCTTTTATTACAGGAATGGGTACCAATTTAGCCGATTAGAAACACGCACAATCGTCCTTTCTCCTGTCTGATAACCCACTGTTAAATAGTTCATTTCAATTCTATTTTCCTATTATTATATTTTATCTTCCGGATCGGTTTATTGTTAATGTAATCGACTCCTAATAGGAGCCGGAATGACCCATCACTAGACCTTCATCGCAATCAATACAAACCGCCAAAATTTGCTGAGTTAGCCGGAGGATAATAGCTGAGCGTTTGTCGATATAACCGTTTGCTTTAATTATTTTATTTATTAATTACAATAACTTTTTTACATTGGTTTACCATATACATAATATGTATTGAATTGGGAGATATTGAGTACATTCTATGGCAAAACAGTTTATCCGCATACCTAACTAGGTCTAAGATCATTATCTAGGGATGTTGATTTTGTGTTCTGGTACTGACACTTCTGTTAATATTATGTACTTACTCTGTTATTATATAATACATATGAAACAGAATTGATGATATTAGTTAGTACTATAATTTATTTAGGAATTATAAGCTATTTTTAGGTAATTCTAGTTAGCGTAGCTCACTATAAGTATTAATATTTTCTATCTAAATAATTAAGATATCTTAATTTAGTAACGAGAGAAATTTAATAATGAGATTCAGAATACAAAGGCCTCCTTTCCAACAAGTGCCTCTTTATAAGCATTTTGAATGTATCTAAGTTGCTTACGTTCTTATAACTGTCATTTATTTATTATATAGGCACGGTGCAAAAAAGTAAAAATACCTTTGAGTGAAATAAGTCTTTACATTCGGTCTATTGCAATTTAAACCAGTGGCTTGCCTTGTGTTTATATTTTGTTGGCTTCTTGCCTGTTTTGTGGAGTTGCTTTATGTATAATGGCCGCCCAATTATCTACGTATTTGAGATCCACCCTCATTCTCCATCTGGGGTCTCTGAAAAAACTTTAAGATTTGCGGTCACGGTTTAGGAAAACGTTGCCTACCACTGTATTAAATGACGCATGTAATCGATATTATTAGGAATCCTGGACAGTTTTAGTTTGTTATTAAAATAACAAATTGTGCAGTTTACTTAGTTTCTATAATATAATAATACCCCAAGGATATCCTGGTCCTGATATCGGTTATAAGCTGGAAAAGAAAATACAAAGAGTACAGAATGCATGCGCAATATTTATTTATAATAGCCCTAGAAGAGGTCATGTTACTCAATTCATTAATGACAATAATGCCCTGAATATTCGTAATCGACGAGCCCTTCATTTGGCTTGCTTCATGCAAAAAAATCCCATTCGGAAAGAACAGTTCGTCCCGCCCTGCGGGGGGCCGACGTCTTACAATGATATGAAAAGTATAACAAAATTAAATCGTCCAAAAAGACTTTTCACATGTCCTAGAGTCCATCATTTTTTTTTGTGTCAGGATGTTATTATTTACGATAAGTTGAGTAAACTGCGTTTTAAAATTTTCTTTCGCCAATCGCTATTTATGGCCAATTTGGGACCTGTATGTTGATTTCGGGGTCTATATGACTTATGACTGGGGTACCTGCCATACAAATTGTCCCCATAAAATCTGTATTTTGCATTTTTAGAAATATAAACGGTGCAAATAGCAAAAAGAAAAATTTGTTGGCCATGATGAGACGCGTAAAATGAGGTAGGTACATGTCGCCTGGGGCCATTGATTTTGTTTTATTAATATTATTCATTTAATTTAATGTCATGCTGGAAACTGATCAACGACCGTAAAAGCTACTTCTTGTTTTAAATATTGTAATTTCTCTTTATATACTTATAATTACAAACATATTTAATAAAACGTTTCGGCCAACATTAATAAAACGTTTCGGCCATTATTTGACTATTTTTCACTGGAATTTATAATTCTACATCCGGTTGTGGAAATTATATTAATTTGCCCACAACATATATCACACCTATCTATTTTGTACAACTGCTTACAATATGTTAAAAAAGAGGCTGAAAAACAAAGCCGATCGGTGATCCATCACTGATCTGTGGAATTTGTTTGTAAAATGTCTTGTTTGTTTCCATAAAATACTATTATTATTATATCCAAGAAGAGAAATAATTCCTGTTTTCAAAGATTCTTGGTTCTTCTTAGTAAAAAAAAACTACAGTAGGCCAACCGCACTCGGATAAATTTCATGTGTCGTGTTAAAGAATAGCGGCACTCCCTTTAGAGTTTCTGACGTCATTTTGCTTAAATTCTGATTCAAGCGAACCAGTTGTTCACAATAGCGATCAAAATTAAGTTTTCCTTCATGATTCCAGCAAAACCCCTAATGGCTAAAACAGTCTACTGTTTTAGCCATAGTGTATTTTTCATTTCGCTTCACATAACCAAAGTACAGCATTTTTTGTTAATTAATAATATTGAACAGCTCCAGCATTTTATTTATTACGCTCAGTAATATCGCCACTATGCGGCAAAAACCCACAGCTCAAATACTTCGACGTTACATTTATTATGGGATTTTATAATTATAAAATAAATTTGAGCGATGTTTTCTCGAAAATACGTAATAAAGTTTCACTCATTTTTTTGTATATTTATTTTGTTCAATATATATTAAAAAGAAATCTAGACGAACATATCTTTTTTCATAATATATGACTAGGTTAATTCTTTCTTTCGTATATGATAAATACCATTATTTTAAAAATAAAATGAAACGTATATGCAATATACCTACATGCAATGTAATTTCAGAAATTATTTTCCCAGCGAAACGACTCTTACTGCCATCTAACGGAAGAGGTGCAAAGCCTCGTACTGCAGTCGTTTGCTTGATCAAATGTAGCGTGCGCGGGCGCTATCATGTAGTAAGTAGCATGAAATTATGCGAGTATTTTCCTAAAATAATCCAGTAGAATCCATTAGATAAATTATTTTAATGAAATCAGTTCTTCAAGGAAGTAGGACAGTTGTAGCTTATACCTGGTAAATATTAATTAAAGCACCAATTTAAAAAAAATATTATAATTATTATTTTATTAGGGAGCGTCCATTAATTACGAGCAACTTTTTTATATCAGAGAATATACATTATTATAGCAGATCAAACATTTTATATTACAAAATCAATACTGGGCATAGCCAATATTAAATTAACTAGATTTTCAATCCTTCAAAGATGACGGAGCCGCTCTGCTTTTACTTAAATATACAAATGATATTTTTTTAGTTATTTCTATTACTTTATAAAAATGGGATATAAATAGTACGAAAAACAAAAAAAAAACATTTAATATATTCACGCAAATATATTTATCTACAAATATTAGGCATTTACTAGTATGAAACAAAATGCAGGAACAAAAAAAATAAAGGGTAAACGTCATGTGAGGGGGGAGCATCTTACCAAATCTGAGGGGGAGGGGGGGTCACTAAAAAACACCTCACCTAATTAATGGACGTCCCGTATGGACAGATTGGTAATATTCCTATATCTACAGTGCAAGGTTTTTAGTGTCCGTTATTTTCACTTATACATTTATGAAATGAAATTACAGCAAATTTACAAAAATATATTTTAAACTTATTGACATTGTCCGTAAATACTGGGATCGGTACAAGATTATTCCATTGGGCGAACACACGATTGCAGATAAAGGTAAGCCTTCTCAGGTGGACGGAAAAGTCGGTTTTGGTAAGTTTAAAAGAGTATCCACAAAGATGAGTGTTTTGGTTGTAGGTAAAGACTTCGTCTACATTAATAAAGCTGTTGTAGACATTTTGGAGTATTTTATATGATCCTATCATGTTACTACGTTTACGTCGGTCCTATAATGTTGTCATCTTTAAAAACTATCATGTTTAGGAACTATCTCTATTATAAGAATTTATTACCACTATTAAAGTGAAAAATCATAAAAGTAGTTCGCGAGGCCAGGAGTACCCGATCGTACATTCGAGGCGCATTTTCCTTCGATAAATTCCAAAGCATACACGTCTGGAAGTGTTAGGGAAAAGGAAGCGTGTATTGCTAGCAACCATTCCATCTTTCTTTATTTAACTTTTAAACAAGAACTAATGAATATTAATGAACTCATTAAATGCAGGAGAAATATGTACATACCGCCTAGAGTAGCAGTACGAAACCTTGGGGTCGCCAAAACAGAATCCAACCTAAGAAACATGTCTTGTACAAAAGACCACCACAGGTATCAGGTGTAGTCTAAAAATATTCAATTCAATTCAATTCAAAAACTCTTTATTGCAATTATATATAGGCGGACTTGTAGACACGTGAACCATACATATCTTACAGTCAGCCAATAGATAATATGGAGCGAATTGTTGGGTGGCATCTAAAGAGAATTCAATAAACCATTTTACGACAAAAAAACCAATAAAACTAAACGAAGTTTATAATATATAAATATACAATAATGCTTTATTTTCAATAGATAATGTCTTTTCAGAACGGGAAGTGAAAGGAGGGAGATTGGAGAGGCGAAAAAAGTGTCATTATTATGATAAGTAATACATTTTTAATAACTCTTTGAAGTTCATCCTAGCACTTATAATATTTTAAGAGAGCTGGCTCCATAAACGGCTATAGAAAGAGTGGGATATATATAGAAGAGTGGAATATAAATAGAATTCTTCAGATTTGATCGGAGTGGGAGAACATGACATCCTAGACGGCTGAACTTCTACTGAAGACGGACAGTTTACATAGTATTGTTTATCACGTTAAATAGCAGCGCTAAAATGTGTATATTTCTGCGATCGTGGATCTGAGGCCATTGAGGACATTTTCGATATTCCGACACACTGTTAAATTTGGGGAGATTAAAAATATAACGAATACAGACATTCTGTAACCAATCCATTTTATTAAGGAGTGCTTCATTCTACCTCATTCATACTATTCGTGCTTCAGTCATACTTCAAGAAAAGCTACGTCCGGGTAATATATAATTAGAAGTAGAAGCGTTTGGCCAATCGATGGTTTGCCTAACATTTACTGGTGGGAATCGTTGCAACCGTCGAACGCTATAAAAGCCATTGAAAATTCGTCTGCTGCTGCCATTTTTTATTCTCAAACAACGATGCAAACAACGACACGCGCTCTCCAAGACCTATCAGCGTGCACTTACTAGGCGTTTCGTTACCCGTCTAGATGGGGATATAGGCGGGGGGATGGTGAGGGCATCGCTTACGTCATATGGGGGACAGGTGAAATTTCGGTTAGTTTGATTTTCGCTTTCAACCTTCCTCTGTCCAATGCTGCCCTACCATGTTGTCGTACATTCAGTATTAGTAATAATTTTGGAATGACACTCGGTATTCGTAACGAACATTTTCGCACATTCGTAAAGAAGGATATTTTCCCGTCAAAACATAGGGTATTTTTTGATGTTTCTTTTTTAATTGCAAAAACTAAAAAACCAAACCAAATTGGCCGAATCTCATTTTGTCAGTTGAACTAAAAAAGTCTTTCCGAGTCATGTCTGACCGTTTATTTAAAAAGTTTTTAAGTTTAAAAGCTATTAATATTTTCTTTTGCTTTATGGAATCCAAGTCACAAGCGCCACTGCGCAAAAAAATTCAACAGCAACGCCCAAGCCATTTTCCCTGTATTTATAGTACGCCGATAATATAGTACTGGCAATTCTATCCGGTAGACATTTCCTGAACGCCGTGTGAGTGCTCGACCGCCCGCCCGGATGCGGCGCAGCATGTTTTCCGGTTTACGACGTGAAAAACTTAGAACGAGCCAAAGCCGCCATCGGCGCGACACTTGCTTTGCGAGGCGCGGTTTTGCCAATTTCACGAGCGCGCGCCGCGAGATACGAGCGGACCGAGCCCAACGCCGGATATGAAAGAAAATAACCGCTGAAACGGAATAGAAAGGGGATAGGGATAAATGTAAACGGGGACGAAATTAACGATGACATTTTCAATATAAGAATAGTATATCTTTGGAGATTTGTATATCTTGTTTTTTTTTTAGTCTCACATGATTATTGCTTGATCTCGTTGATATATTGTGTTTGGGTATTAAGTGTTTAACGTAATTGTTTAAGTGGTCTAGTAGAACAACGTTTGGATATGCTTGTTTTATATCTAGCACCCTGAATTCTCTGAATAAAATATCAGACGGGTATCTCCTTGGTTTTTTGGCCCATCCGTAGTATTACGTAGGACGCGCCATATAGTCTGATGCATGCTGTGCGTTTGTGTATTTGTACGTTTGTTTGTTTGTTTGTCCGGACGTCTGAAGACTTTTTGCGATTGATCTAAATCAAATTTAGTATGCATCCTCCCTAGGGGTGGCAGCAAATTGGCCCGCAGGTGCTGCTGCAGGTGCATCCTAGTTTGCTTGGTCTGGAGGACGATCTGACCAATAGGTGATCAAGCATATCATATATGGGTATTTTTATAATCGTGGTGACGAGATAAACTTGTTGGAAGAGGTTTTAAGCCATTTTGGGTGTTGCTGCTGATGTATCTTGGTTTACTGAAGGAGGGTATGACCAATAGGTGAAGCTAGAATAGCGAATGAGGATTTTTGGAATAGTCATGATGAAACAAACGGGTTGGAATAGGTATTAAGCCATTTTGGATAAGTCAGGGGTTACCAATCACGGAACGGGCCAAAGTTGCCGATGTATATCTCTACTTATCCAGTTATTATTGATTAACCTTATTAAAGCTTTCTGTGCTTTTGCGATATGAGAGGGACCAGATCTAATGTATGGTATACGCATCTTCTTAGGCCTTTGGAGATAATATTCCTCAATAATTTGAAGGTATACATCAATTGTCTAATTTTAATTGCCGTCATCTATGTGCATTCCAACTGAGGCGATTATCAATTAAGTAGAGAGATATAACTACAGAATATGTTTTTTTTCGACTGGTGGAAAACCCAGCGATGTTTGTAAATCAAGACAGGAGACGTAAGACTAGACTCAAGAATAAATCTCGTATTTCAAGGCCCTAGTTGCTTTGTTTACGATGAAGTAGTTGATGGGGCCGGGGCAATAGGCAAGCGAATTGGTCTTAAGCGAATGTAAATTCACGACCTAATTGGAGTAATTATGAACTAAATTACTTATATTTTCTTAGTGTTTCTACTCAATTTTCTGTTTTTCTGTATACGAAGTGACATACAAAAACTATCTGAATCTTTCGTTCTGGGGGTAAATTTAATTTTTTTTTCGAGTTTTAAATTTTGTTTTACTGGCGCCCAAATTAATGCCTAACACTAGTCGACTAATAATCTGGCACACATACGGGAGGGAATGGCGGAAGAGCTTCCCGTGGCAGAGTGATGGTCCATTAGTGAATCGAATCTACTAAAGCCCATATTGGAAAGTGGCGGCTGGTCTCCAATACGATTACAACCGGAATGCTGATTAAAATTGGGATCCTCGGTTCTAGACTGGACATGGAACGGCGTAGTAGAGCCAACAATCGCGGCGTGGAACGACAAGGCGACGACCCCCCCCCCCCCCATAATACTTTTCCTAGCCACACCATGGATGCGAATTCGAATCACCCAGGCCCGGACTTCATAGGCCAGGGTGGAGAGAATCGCCGTCATAGCCGCCTACGTTCGCTTTTTGAACACGGCACCCAAGAACAATCGTTGAATGGTAGCTCTCTTTTTTATATATTATGGGGGCGTCGGTTGATGGTGTAGCCACCACCAGGTGGCTCCGGTGTCTGCAAAGATTCCGATTGTGCCGTCATTGTAGTCCCAGTTGTCTGGGTTGTGGACACTCATGGGATTCTAACGGTTCGGTGCGTCTTGGGCCTGATGGCCTCATTGTCTGTTTTTAGGTCGGCCGAACTCACAGTTCAGCTCTCATCCGGTAGTCTCCACGAAGAGAGACTTAACCTGCCAGGGCCGCTGTTAACACTGCCTGCATATGTAACCTGCATTCGTTGGTGATTGGTATCGGAAGTGCGGATCCGGTTAAACACCTCGGACGGATCTGGGCGGTTTGTGCACCCTAGCCCCAACCTTCTGTATCAGCCTAGCCTGCGCACTAAGGCTAATAGCCCGGGGAGTCTGGAAACGAACGTTTCCTATGACAGCGGGGGTAGATGTTGACCTGATGTCGCCTATCCTTAGAAAAAATCCGTTGGCCATCCGATCCCGAGTGAGACCGACGGTCGAAGGACACTTCGGATTCGCGATAAATTCGAGTTATGAATTACCGCTTACATCAGGTAGAGACCGCGCAAGCGACCTCGATTTCCTAGACCAGACTGGGGGATGGAGAAATCCACTAATTCTGGTAGTAAGAAGGTGATGCTGTCCGCTGGGTAACAATTCCCAGTGATTCGCCGTAAGGCGTTCGACTCTTACGGGTTGTTGGCGTAGTTGGATTGTGAACTATCTCTGTCTGGAAGTCTTTGCGTTCATATCAGGCTGACAGGACGATAACAGTTCTTATAACATCCTGAAATGGCGGGTTCGCCCGTAGCACACCTCTACAACAGAGGGACACTCACGGAGGGTGGAATGGTTCCACGCAGCTTGGGTCTGATGGCCGACATGTGTTTGTACGTATTATGCCAATAATCAAAATATTACATCAGAACAGTTTAAAATTAATCTTACCAAATAGTTTCTACACTATTCGCTCAGACCTGTTGTAAATAATTCTGACAGCTATCCGCCACGTCATCTCGGATACTAATTCAGCGATTTCAACCCAATGGCCATCTGAACAGTACACGAACTTTTAGTCGCTGAGCAGTTTTACTCCACTCTACTCTACACTGTGTCTAAAAATAACGCACATTTAAAGCTATAATACGAAATCGTATTACAATAACCGTCATAAAAGGGTCATTCTCTAGAGAGTTATAAAACTCTGAGAAGAAATACTTCAGCGCGGAGTAATTTAGTCCCAAAGATATAAATCTCTTTGAATATACGTTAGGGAATATATACCTGCTTCAGCATACTTTACCTCTTAAACTATAAAATTGGATATATAGATTATCGAGAGACACTGCGAGCTTTTCAGGGAATTAATATCCAACTATCTGCGTTTCATTTGTAATGGTTACCTAACCGACGTTTCGCAAGCGCATGGCGAATCGATTTTTCTTTTGGAAGAAATTAATTTACCTTAATAAACAAGTGGCGCTCAAAAACTAGAGTTACACAGTTTTTTGTTGGTAATTCATAACTTATATCAATTCTTCTACACCTTTAAACCAACCCTGTTATATAAACAAATTGTTATAATATCTCTTTATAAAGGGGATGGTTTTAGACGAATTACGTATCTATTACAGAAGATTAATTTAACCGCTTTCGTGACCCCAAACAGAGCTATCCCGTCACTTTACTCACATCGGTGAGCGATAACATCCCCCGTTTAAGCTGTGGAATAAACTCAGGAGACAGAGAAAAACTCGGAAGTAAAGGAGATCTCAAGTGGCGAAATTTCCCTAAGCACAGCTTAGGATTTAGCGAAAACGGAGGATGCACTTTCCTCAGACCAGCTTCTGCCTTCTCGCTGCTCTTTGTTATGTTTCGCGTTATCTCAGGCCCGGTTACTCAACCTCAGTTTATTTACACTACGTAAATATAACTGAAAAAGTGTAGTAGTAAGATGAAACGTACATGTACTTTTCAAAACGCTAGCGCTGGGCTCGAATCGATTCGTACATATCAGTTTCCAGCTTCGCAACCCTAAGGTTGGGCTGCAACATCTAATCAGCACTTCCATGCAACGAATAAAACTAACTGGACAAGGAATTTTTCAAATCGTATAATTCGTTTAAAAGCTACGGTCCCTTAAGTCATTCAGCTGTACATTTTATAACTCTAGAACGCACAGTCCGATTTCAAAAACTCTTTCGATAATTCGACAGCTAATAAAAAGTTGGCGACCGTACGGATGAAAATGTGATTTCTCGTCGAGCGTGAGCAGCTCCCCGATCCATTTCAGTTAGGGAACCCTGATTTTATCGGCTCTTGACTTATTATACTATTGACTATTGACTGTCAAACTACAGTTTATTTTAGTATATTTCGTATCTGAAACACCGGTCCTGAAGTTCACGCCACTGTCTGCTGAGTCCGTTAAAGGATTTATATTCCTTACAGCGATAAATGTGCCACGGCGCTGAGCCGTACGATGCGACGTGCCAAACATTACTTATATATTATACATAGAAAACTCCTTCAGGATTATGCGCGGATTTTTGTTGTGAAAAATTGAAGGAGATCGCATTCCACATTCAAGCACTTTATCGCGTCACTCATACCATGCATTCTATATCCAGTTTTGAATTATTGCCTTATCACCATAATCTACGTGTTAAAGACGGCACACGATATTGATCGATTCTGAAAGCTGGAATATTTCTGTCTGAGGTTGCTATTTTAGGTCAATGCCAATACTATAGTTTCTGTCTATGTTTCTGTGTGGATATATCTTCAAATTCTTTAAAAATAATAATAATAATAAACAATTAAAGGCGAGCTTATTGACTAACACTAGGAATATTTTGTTGCCGCATTGAATACTGAATATTTTTGACCTGTCCGTAGTATTGCGTAGGACGGGCCCTAAGTCTGATGCATGCTGTGCGTTTACTTTTTGTTTGGCCATCCGAAAACTTCACATGATCCAATACTTAACCAAATTTGGTATGCAACTTCCTTGGATGCTCCTAAGCACCACCATATAC
>JAOPUG010000333.1:21063823-21073976 GCA_027564375.1 Micropterix facetella | reverse complement strand
GTTTGTAAAAGTTAAATATTTACAATGGTTTCTCGCTAATATCTCATTTTTGTCACGGCTCAGCGCATGCGCTATAGCGCCGCATTACAAAGTGGTCACTGAGGCCATAAAAATCGGCGACTGAACGGCAGGTACCTGCGGCCACTCTCCGTAAGGCCATGCAAGTGCGAAAGAGATCGCATGATTCGAATGGTTCGTCGCGAGTGGCAACTTCGTAATGTGGCGAATATAGTTCTTCTACCTTGTGAATATAGTTCTTATACCCTGTAAATATTTTTGTTGTTTCTTTAGAACACTAATGTATCTCTAAATATCTATGCAATCTCTGGATGTTTTAATTGTTGAATAGGATCATTCAAATTAAACACTGAATTCTAGCAAAGTGTAGCTTTAAATTTTTTTTTATTTGAGTTGGAAGCGGGCCACTGTGCACAACAACGGCTAGACATTTCTACAGCGTACCCTATCCCTGTGAATTTTATTTTCGGTTTGGAGTTTCATTGGAAGTATGGTTTTTGAGTTTAGTAGATGGATAAATTTCAGTTTCCGCGTGAGATCTCAAAAACGCAGTGGCGTTCAAATTCTTTTAAAATTACTTTATTGGCATCTGATTTTGTTTTTTTTTTTTGGTTGTCCTGATGATCTGGGAAAAATTTGGTTATAAAGTTTCCAAGAGTCCCTAAAAAAACTTATTATCCCCTAAAGCATTAGTGACTTTATTAAAACCCGCGCTGTATAACGTCAAGTTTTCAACAGAGCGTGTGCAAAGTCGCTAAGATTTTTAAAAACGAGTTTCAAATGCGTCGAGCTATCTTAACAAGTGCCAGGGAAAACTTGTAAAGTGAAATTGGCTGAACGTGGCCCGTTAAGGTGGCGCGTGACAGGGATGAAATGTACGGGGCTTAACGCGAAAGATTGATGACGTGTAAAGGTGAACAATGCCGTCATCAATACGTCAATAAAGTGATACTGTGAAAGGGGGATGGTAAAGAGGGTAGTTTTTTCAATTTAATTATTTCTTTATTTCAAATTTCAGTTTTACCATTACTGCTCCTAATATAACTAAACACGAGTCCTTACTGAGATTTAATGTTATTTTTTATAGAATAATCAAACTTATCGATAAATAATATAAAATATATCAAACAATAGTAAACAGTATATCAAAAAAGTTTATTATTTTAAATACATTCTATTATTTTAAAGTAAAATTTCTTTCTTAAATTATAAGCATCTAAACTCTTTCCTAAATGTTAGCAACAAAAATAAACAAATTAAAAATCGATAAAAATAATTATGCCTTATAGTAAATAGGTCAGATATTATATCATCAAAATTGAATATAAAACACTATAGATGCAGGCCTAAGTTTTCATGTGACTAATGTTTCACTTAATAATTTTATATATCTTATGAGAAATATGCAATGAAATATTTTAAAAATCCTGTATATTCAAATTCAATTAGAGGAAAATCATATTATGAATTATATGGAATCCACATGTGGATCTTTATATCGCTATGTTGGAAACGAACCAAAAATGTTTCTTATGTTTCGCATAATTTAAGTAATACCGACACTATCTTATTTATAGCCTACTAATTTTTTACTAGGCATGATGGGCTATAATTCACTTAAATTGCGCAGAGATAAGCTCACTATGGCCTATGTTTTTAGCTGATACATGGTAGAGTTGATAATTTTAATGTGTCAGCGAAAGTTTGTCTTTGTTATGAATAATTATAATCGAGCTTGGTCACATAATCTATTTGCGGAGCCCTCCTCGCTAACCAACCTAAATCAGTGGAGATTTGCTTACGCACGCCTCACAGCACTCCGCATAAATGCACTATTTTTGACAGCGGCAGGCCTGGATATTTTTACTGCGAGCCCACATCTCTTCAATGTGTAGGCATTGCGCTACGTATTCATTTTAGAAATAATCGGCTCTGTTTTGTTAGGTACATACCTATTCTTACATATTTAACGCTTATTATGTTATACACCCATTGTCTCAGTACTTCCGGAAGTGATGATATTGTGCAATAAATAAATAAATTGTTTAAAATAATATGCTAGCGGGCGCAGCCCCGGATCTCAATTTTTTTTGTTCTCAATTTCACAGATAGCCCATATATTTTTAAATTACGTTCTATAAATTTGGTCAATTAATTGAATACGTTTTTAACAATTTCTATTTGTATTATAATTGTATGTATGTTGTATGGTTTATATTCTGTGTGTAGCAGTATTATTTCCTATTTTATAAGGTGCATCTCAACGACAAATATATTCATACTAGTTGGTTGTAGCATTCGAATTTCAACGTTACAGGGGCCGTTCATTACAACCTTGAAAAAAAGTTGTAGATATTTCATTGCACATAATTATAATATTAACCAATTTCTACCTGCATATAGTTAGTATAAAAAACAAGAGCATCTGAAAAAAAATCGTAACATGCTTCTAATTTCGAACTTTTAATATATTTTTAGAGCGTTCGTACTCCATGCGCCAGCGAGGTAATCCGTCCTCGGCCGAAGTATGGTCCGCGCACGCGCGAACTAGAACTTCGCTACAGGAAGATGTACTGGCTACTCGGAAGACACTCGGCGTTGTCAGTGCCCAACAAAATACTTCTGTACAAACAAGACCTAATGCAAATTTTAACTTATGATATGCAACTGTGGGGTTGTACCTAACAGACCAACATTCAAATCATACAACGCTTACAAAACAAAGTACTCAGAGGTAGCCCTGGTACATAAGAAACGACGATCTCCATCGGGACCTCAAAGTGAAATATGTTGGCAAAATTATAAAAAAAAATGCCAAAGCCCCTTGAACATAGGCTTCATCACCACACGAATGTCGAGTATATCCAGCTCCTCGATAAAACGGACGTAAAGAGAAGACTGAAAATGACAAAACCATTTGAGTTAGTTTAGTGTAATGATAGTGTATTTAGTGCTGAGATTGCTATACGTAAAGAACACATTAATAAAGTACCTTCCCCTTAATAGAGATAATAGGAAGAGTGTTAATAGACACATTCTTAGTTAAGTCAGATTGAAGATTAGGTCAAATTTAAAATATTTATTAGTCTTAAGACTAGATTGTATTTCAATGACATATCATTTGTTTAAAAAAAAATCCGCTCAGGAAGCACATATGACATTTGGGGATCGAACCGAGCACAATTTTTTATATTTGTAAATTTAAATACTTTATACCCCCTGCGGTAACGGCCCACCTTAATGTCTAACGACAATTATCTTACAGGCAGCCGGATTTTATAACATCACGGGGCAGTACTCAGGCAGTCACCCAACCAAGTACTGACCACGCCCGATACTGCTTAACTTCGGTGACCTCACAGGAACCAGTGTTTCAACGCGGTTAATGATGCACAATCAGGATTCCTATCACACCTGTATTCAAAAGCTCGAGATTACGAATCTATCAATCGCCGCGATGCATGGTTCTTCCTCGGTCCTAAATCTTCCAATCGCATTTTACATCCACCTTTAATTGCAATGTAGATTACATCAGCCCGGATCGTAAGCGAGCTCGTAAGCGCCACGGTTAAGCTTTGCTTATTTATAGCATACCTTTTCCCCGTTCTGTGCTGCCACTGTCCTATAATAGGTAAACCTGTGCGTGTGGAACGATCCTTCAGGGAAATACGCGTAGCTAAGCAATGTAGGCTAAACGGTCTGATTATATATTTCATATGCGGCGTTCCTGAAATAAGAAATTTTCTGTATTTAGAAACCGGAGAAAGTTGCCAATAAGGAAATCGTCCTTTAAAAAATGCAAGTTGTTCAGTGACGATATCTGTGAATTTTAAATTTCCTACTCACCTAAATATATTAACGATTATCTAAATTTCAAAATATTTCATTAAGCATCTCAGGATTTTGCATTTCCCTTTGGTCGTACCAATATGGTACTATTTTTATTTTATTTCGTCATGGTGAGGTTACGTCCAGTAAGAAATGATCAAATTTAATTAGTAAACTGGGGCAAGGGTAAATCAAGGACACAAGGCGTATCAAACTTCGGCCCATATGGTTATTTTCTTGCATGTACTCGTATGTATATAATATTAGGATGTTCAGGGTAGTCTAAAACAACTAACTGAACTGAGCAGTTGAGATTGTCAACTGCTACTGCCGAACCTGGCCATCCCGGAGCGTTTCGACGATATTTTCGTTATATCACCCTAAATGAAACACAGAGACTTGAGGACGAAGCCAATCTACGTACCAAGCTCCGCCTCAGCCCGTAAGTGACCTACTCCTTACCGCGAGGCACTGAACATTTTCAAGCCCAGTGTGGCATCCATCGCGCCCTTACTCCCAGATGTGGTCAGATTTCTCCGACCTCCCGTCCCCGACAGGTTCGAAGTCGCTTGCGCGGTCTTCTACCTAAAGTAAGCGGCAATTCCTCACTGGAATATGTCGCGGATTCGAGGCGCCCTTTACTCGGATTGCCACACGAGATCGGGTGGACAACGTATCGTTTTTAAGTATCTAACTACCCACGCTTCTAGCTTAAGGTATCTAACAACCCCCACTTCCTTAGGTCGCATTGCGCTTCCAAACTCTTTCGGCTATTTGTTGTTGAGCAAGGGCCGGCAGACCGACCAGTGTTTACCATTCGAAGTTTTCACCGAGTGCATATGCCGCATTACCGGGATGCACTCGGATCAGACCAGTCGATCATCGCTACATATATCCGAGGGTAAAGTGCCCCTCTTCAGGATGGTTACTAAGCAAAGGCCGACATGCCGACCAGTGCTCTGACAACCAGGGTCGCTTGAGGTCTTCCCCCAGATCAGCCGCCATGCACAGCGGATTCTCCGGTTTCGTCCCTGTTCGAGGAGGCTGCCGAATAGGTGTTGAGTCGTGAGTCGGGCCGACCATGATAGAAAGAGTGGGTTAATAAGACCCGAGCTGCACGACCCCATTAGACCCCAACTGAACTCAGCAGATTGATTGTGTGTCACCTGCTACAGGCGAACCCGTCCACCCCGGAGCGTTCCAGCGAACTTTATCGCTATATCACCCCGAGGCGAAACACAGAGACTTGGGGACGTATATCACCCCGAGGCGAAACACAGACACTTGGGAACGTAGACAAACTACGTACCGAGCTCCACCACTTCCCGTCAGAGTCCAACGCCTTACGGCGAGGTACACGGAAGGGCCACCCTGCGGGCAGCCTCACGCCGTAACTCCCAGATTTAGTCGGATTACTCCGACCACCCGTCTGGTTACAGGTTCGAGGTCGCTTGCGCGGTCCTCTACATTAAGCAGCGGCAATTCCTAACTGGAATTATCGCGGATACGTGGCATCCTTTGCTCGGCTTACCACTCGAGATCGGGTAGCCATCGAATCGTTTCTAAGAATAGATAGCTTGAGGTACCTACCTACACCCGCTTCCAAACTCATCCGAGTATTAGTCAGTGACAGCACGCAGGAGTGAATCGAGCATTTAAGCCATAAGAGATCCATTGTGCCACTTAACGCCATATAGCGGCCGGCAGAGTCGAATTCGTGACGGGGTGTATTACAACGCGTCTAGGGCAGGTGGTTTGTTGATCGGCCGATAGAGAGTACTGACGGTCGTCATTAAAATAAACATTTAAATTATAAAATAAAATGATTACGTCGATCAGCCTTCAAAATTAACTGGGCTCTGCGCATTAGCCATAACTAGCGATTGGCGAAAGAAAATTTTAAAACGGACGTACTCGTAGTTTACTCGAGTTATCGTGACCTGTGACAGAATTTCGTCCGTCCATGAGTGCTATGATGTATGAGTTTTGCCTGTTTTCCTTAACTTAAAGTAGACTGGTTTTTCGAAATGATTTTTTTTTTGCACGAAGCAAGCCGGCGAAAGTGTTCGCCGATTCGCGTTTCGATCAAATTCTAGCAATTTGTTATACAGAAATATGCTTAAGAAATCATGGGTTGACTGAGTCCGAAATAACACTGTAATTGAAAGAATTCAAACAAAGCCAGTAACAACCGTCGAGTATTTCGGATCCATAATGCGAAGCGAGAAATATTGCCTGCTACGACTTATTATATAGGTTGCTGCAACAATTAGTTCATTTTTGAAATGCACATTAAATAAAAATGTAATAAATATTTTCAAATGATTTGTACTTCATTTTTGAGAGTACGCTTTCCGGTTACCTAAGAATGGAATAATATTTTATTGAAATTACTGCATCGGCTAGATTTGCAGTAGCTCATTCTGTCGAACCAATTTTTCAACACATTTTCATCATTTGAGCCTCTATTTCACCAAGTGTTACTTAAATTGAATCTCTGGATGATTGGATTCACGTCTGTCCTTGACGGCTCTCCACAAATAATAATCCAACGACGTCAAATTGCAGCTTCTAAGATCGATGTCTTCGAAAATCGTATTATCAGCCGAAGTGGCGATGTCAACTGGCCGCCTAGGAGCTGCGATTTGATTCCGTTGGATTATTATTTATGGGGAGCAGTCAAGGACAGATGTTATGCCATCATGCAGAGGCTTTGAAAGACGCATTTACAATAGAGGCTCAAACGATTGAAAATGTACTGAAAAATTGGGTCGATATAATGAGCTACTGCAAAAATCCAGCGGAGGCAGTCATTTCAATGAAATAATATTCCATTCTTATGTAATCGGAAAGCGTACTCTCGAAAATAAAGTACAAATCATTTGAAAATATTTGTTGAATCTTCATTAATTGTTCATTTTAAAAACGAACTAATTGTTGACGCACCCTCTAAAAAGCAAAATTCAAGGAAGAAAGCCACAAGGACGACGATGTATCTCTTGGCTTGAAATTTAAGTCAAAGGTATGGAGTGACTAGGAGATCGTTGTTCCGAGCAGCGGTCTGCATGTTTCGGATAGCGAAAATGGTCGCCAACCTTAGCAGCGGAGGGGGCACCTTAAGAAAAAGGCGCAATACCGGGTGTGGGGCAAATGAGCGAAATTTTCTATTGAAGTAATTTAAAAAAATCAATAAAATGGTTAAAAATAACATAGCGCCGCCATCTTGGTCTGGTTTTAAAAAGGAAGGATGGAAGTTTGTACGAGTATCGCTCTGACATTTGCGGCGGCCACACGTCGTGAACTGAGCACGCGTATTATGTTGTTTTGAAGAGTAGTGTATGTATTACATATCGATGGTTACAACTCATCCAGGGCTCCAATTGTGTATATCAAAAACTGAAAAAATAAGAGGGTGTGTATTTGAATTTTTTAAAAAAATCCCAATAATCTTATGTTGCGATATATGAGGTCAAAGTCAACAATAATTATAATAATAACAGGAAAAGTAGCTATATACAACGGCAACTTTGGCCCGTCCCGTGATTGGTAATCCCTGAAGGATCCAAAATGGCTAGAAACCTATTCTAACAAGTTTCTCTCATCAATACAATTCCAAAAATATCCATATGCGCTATGCATGCTCTACCTATTGGTGAAATCGTCCTCCAGACAAAGCAAACAAGGATACACATGCAGCAGCACCCAAATAGCTTAAAACCTATTCCAACAAGTTTATATCGTCACCGCGATTCCAAGAAATACTCATATACGCTATGCTTGCTCTACCTATTGATAAGATCCCCCTCCAGGCCAAGCAAACCAGGATGCACCTGCAGAAGAACCTCGGATCAAATTTGCCTCGGATCAATTACGGGAAATCTTCGGACATACGGACAAACAAACACACAAACGCATAGCATGCACCAGACTAAATGGCCTGTCCGATGTAACACTACGGACGGGCTAAATATCGAGCACAAATGCGCACAGTACACAATTCTAAAGTGAAGACACTGAAAACGCTGGACCCATACATGAGAAACCTACGCCCGTATGGGAAACGTAAGCAAGCTCGGACAATTAAGGCTGCATGAGACGAGACTGGGTCAAGTATGGATGTAGATTTCGTTGCTAATGACAAGGAAATGAAATGGACATTGCTGTACATGATTGACATGAAACTATAGCTGCGGCAGTATCCGAAACTGCCTATATCTTCTGATCCGACTAAATAGCCGGCGATATGAAGATGGCTGATTACTACATTCCATACTATAGGCTCACCTTGCAAGGGATGGAACAAAGGCGAAGGCGCACCTAATATTAAGGAGACACGGGGCGCGCGGAGGGTCGCAGTTTCATTACTTATTTGAGCACGGTTCGGGTTTGCAAGATGTCGTAACGCATTTGGCGAACGCGACGGGCAAATGTGAAACGAGGGAAAGAGCGGTCGTGAATTCCTCCCGCCGCGCCGACCGAAAAAAAAATGTCGCAATAATAATGAAACGGCATATACATGGCATTCAAACGAGGGATGGAAAGAAAACAATGTTAAAACAAGGGTACCCTCAGGCGGTCGCTTCATTTGAGTTTTAAATGTTAATCCTCTCTGCGTGCAACGATTCTTCATTATACAATGGCAAGAAATAAAATCGAAACACTTGGCATGGCCACGATTTCATTAGGAATTCGAGGTTCCTGAAAACGAGGACATTCAGCAAACTTCTTTGATAGTTTATTTAAGTTGCTTGCCTGATCTTACATTGTAAGGTTCCGGGTTCAATTCTCGGCTAGATCACAATTTTCCGTTAACGAAATTATATTTAAATTCTGTCAGACGAGTGCAATAACAAGACACACACTTACGCGCATTTTACGCGCACACATACATGTAAACAATTCATAGTAGAATTGGTTGTAAGAGATTATCGTTTGATAATAAACCCGTCCATTGTGAAATTTCACAATAAATAGTTGAAACAAACTTTCGATTGCTGCATGGCCAATCCAGGGAGGCGAAAATCGAAGTCACGGTCGGCCACTGCTGATAGTTGATACGACAATAGATAAAGAAAGCATCGTTGACGCGTACATGCTGAGCTGAGAAATTTTTGATCTCTAACTGTAACTGACTGCAAAATTGGCCAGGTCATTCTTAAAATACAAATGAAAAAAAAACACTATGAAAGATATAGAAATTAAATAATTGGATATAAGAAGAGTATGATATTTAATTCCATTTACAATTGTATAGGAATGACCAAGTAGTAAATTAATCTTAAATTAGTTACTCAATTTAACACAGTTGTCAAAGTATTTTAAAATGTCTTAAATTAGTTACTCAGTTTAACACAGTTGTCAAAGTATTTTAAAATGTCGTTGTGGGCATACATATTCATTTTAAGCAAGTACATCCGAATGGATCTCTTGAAAACGTCAATGTTTTTAATCGCCTTTAATTTATCAGTCAATTTATTAAATAGTTTAAATCCTAAGTAGGACTAGTCGCCTGAAATTTGGCCGTGCGCGGTATAATCTGTTTGAGGTAATAGGTTTTATCCCTGGTGTTATGCCGATGCACTCCCCTATCTACTAGCACCACAACCACGCGGAGGTGACTGAGTGATTGTGGAGAAAAAATATGTTTCAGAACACAATATACAGCCTAGGTCAAAAGTATTAGGCACCCTTATATTTTTTATCAAATGTCGGCAATTATAAATTGGAACCCTTTCATTTTTTTAACAGTTTGTCGGTATCTTTTAATGATAATTTAGATAATAAGGTGTAAAGCACCTGGCCGACACAATTCCGCAGATCGTTGTTTATTTCGCAAGTCCTCAATTTGTTGCTTCAACAGGCTTCAACTATGCATGCATACGAGTACATTCATACATGATTAGATGCATCCATGCACACATATATACATACATACGTACATACGTACATACGTGCATACGTACATACGTACTTACGTACATACGTACATACGTACTTACGAACATACATACATACTTACATACCTATATACATTCATAATTACATATCTATATACATAATTACATATCTATATACATATATACATACATATATACATACTTGCATGCATGCATTCATACATACGTACATACATACATACATGCATACATACATACATACATACATACATACGTACGTACGTACGTACGTACGTACGCACGCACGCACGCACGCATGCACGCACTCATGCTTGCATGCATGCATACATACATACATACATACATACATACATACATACATACATACATACATCTCACACCATACAATA
>JAOPUG010000333.1:21017702-21028324 GCA_027564375.1 Micropterix facetella | reverse complement strand
ACACTCTTCATCCTGAGCACCTAATAATTCTGTACCGCAGAAAATACTGCTTCATTATCTTCAAATGTCTGGTCTCTCAGATATTCCTTCAATTTCGGAAATAACTAAAAATGGCCAGATAAATATCGATGATGTTCAAGTATTTCAAAGCCAGTATCTTGAATAGCAGCCATGGCAATTGCGGAATTGTGCGCCGGGGCGTTACCTTGGTGAAAAAGGACAACTCTCGCGGGTTTGCCTCGTCGATTTTCTTGTATTTCATTGCACATTTTTAAACATTTATGCTGCATATTATTTATTTAAAGTCCAAGTAATAGTAGCCTATGATCAAGGTAATCAATCATTACTACCAGTTGACTATCCCAGAAAAGAGAGCCGAGCATTTTACCGGCGGATCGAATTGCTTTGAATTTCTTAGGGTTTGGAAATGAAGGGTCACGGACTGAAGTAACGATGAAGCCATGTTTCGTCCATGGTTATAAATCTAGTCTGATTTGTTTTTGCACGGTCAGTAAGCATTCTGGGTACCTACCCAACGCGTGGAGACCGTTTCATCCCCAAAACGATCTGTAAAATGCTGTGCAAACTCCCTACCTAAATCTTCACGTCTTCAGTAATAAAACGAACCATGACGCGACAATCTACTAAAACAATATTTTCAACAATTTTAACCATATTTTCGATTTAAAGCGAGCGTCATCTTTGGTGAATGGTCTTCCATGCATAAACGCCGCACGCCAACGTGCAGCCGTAGAATGTGGCGGAACATTCACCCCTAATATCCCTCGTAAGTTTTGACTTATTTGTTCCGTAATAAAAAAAAACATACACCGCGTGTACGCCGCGTGAACAACACCACGTGAACTACCTACAGCACAGCAAATACCGCGCGAAGTTCTGCGTTTTTATATACAATTTATATGTACAATTTTCTGCATTTTCGCCAACACGCAACAACAAGCCACAAATAAATGACTTCTATTAAAAAAAAACGAAAGTCAATCAGTTATTTTTAAATGTAACATATTATATCTTAGCTCTATGCCTGCCAATATTTATTTTTGTTATTTTCGAGAAATATGTATTTCCGTATTATTTTTATTTAAACGCCCGTCGTTCCCTTTATTATTCGGATGTGGTGAGAAAGTATTATTATTATGCACATCGTTCAACGGTATTAACAGAAGATGGTCTCGGAAGGTGGTCGTTGAAGTAACTCGCTTTTAGTAGCGAACTACTTTTGAGCCGGCAACGCCTGCTCCATTGCAGCCTCATTTATTGCTCCTCGTAAACTGTTGATGCCGTCTCCAGCGAATTCCTCCTACTTTCCCTGTGTCGCACCACGAAGCAATACGCCAAATGAAAGAACTAGTTATTTAGTTTCCTTTTGAGATATTGACAAGATCTATCGATTTTCTCAAACGAGGTCGGACAGAAGATCACACAGTGTGATCTTATAAGATACTTTTTACTGATAACAAATACATTCTGATTTATTTAATATATCGCGTTGGCGAATTGACGTTTATGCAGCATCGGTACGGGAGAGCGCACGGCTCGAGTTAGGCTGGGAATATTTCAATGAACTAGCAGTCTAAAAAGTCGTAGGCACCTACCTATTGTAGTTTAACACATTTCAGCTTTCGTTAAAACTACTTATTTCAAGATCTGCCATTTTGATTTAGCTATTGGGTAACACAACATTTTGATAGCAACACCGTTATTTGTAAATTGTAATAGTTCCTGTAATAAGGATTCTGATTTCTACCAACCAAATTTAATGATTATTCTCGTAAGTAGACCGCTACAATTAAAATGTCTACTTCTATTAGCACCAGCGCCACCAAGCGACAATTTAGCTTTACATGAACGCCTTGTACCACCGAGTCGACTTCAGAGTTCCGCTCTGCGACTAATAATAACTATGTAATAAACTCCACTATACTGCAAGTGACTCGTCGAGATGCCTTCCCTTGAGCGAAGTTCTGGATCCGCGACTGGAATGAGGTGTATCTCAACTTGTTAATCACATTTGTCGTCGTCAGTCGCCTGGAATCCATCGCTTACAGCATCGCCCAGGATTCCAATGGAATCGTAAATGTGTTTTTTTTTGTTTAATATTTCCATACGACGATTTCTGTCTAACATCAGAAAGATTTCCTACGCCTCTGTCTAACATCGGAAAGAAATATTTCGTTTTCATTATCCTCCCCTGATCCTATATATTACCGTCGAAAAGCAAGCCGAGATATTTTTCGTGGCATTTTTTTTACATTATCAGAGTGGAGCTTACATAAAAGCGTATAAAAGGTAATCATAATTTCGAGGAAATGTAAAAAAAAGGATGGAAGAAGGTAAGTATGCCTATGTTACGAATTATTTCGATGTTTCAGTGGATTATTTCTTACATTTTTCACTGTACAATAAATAAAATGATACACTATAATTCTTTGTTTTCTTCTATTTTATTTCATGGGATTCAGCAAAGTGGTGTGTGCAGTGTATTATTAGCCATCGGGCTTATATATCATAGAGTGATTTTGTACATCCAACTAAATAGGAAAATTTTAAAAAAAAACTTTAGCCTAATTAGACGTTTTCATATTTTTTTATATATAGGAGAAATTTTCGTACAGTGGATTATTTATGCTTCATGAAAAACGGAGTTAAAAGTAATCAACACCTTTTTTATTTAGGCCTTTGTTACTAAGAAAAAACTAAATATCCGAAAGTTGAACATAAAAACGTTTTTCCTCGGTAACCAGGCTTAAGTCAAAAAAAGTTGTAGATGACTATCAACTCATTTTTTAAATAGAATAATCTCCTATACAAAATTCTCTTTCAATATACAAATTTGGTAAGGGGGAAACCCCAAGGTTTGTCAAACTTCGGCTCATATGATGATTTCCTTGAAATATAATATATTAGTTAAATTAACTTAAATTTCTGACTTTTTAACGCCATCTAGCGGTCAGGTGGTTCTGCATCGGCCGATAGAGGGTACTGACGGTCGTCATTAAATTAAATATGTTAAATATGAATATAATAATTAGGTTGTACATACCTCAAAATCAACTGGGCATGCGCCATAACTATCGATTGGCGAAAGAAATGTTTATCAGATCAGGGCAGCTGATCAGATCAGGGCAGTCCAGTTTGCGGTTGATGAGGGGCCTAATGGCGTCGTGCAGCTCGGGTCAGATGACCAGCTCATTATCATTGGTCGGCCCGACTCATGGCTCAACGCCTATTCGGCAGCCTCCCCGAAGAGGGACTCATCCGATGAACCCGCTGTACGGCGGATCTGGGTAACACCTCAGGCGGCCCTAGATGGTTGATGTATTGGTCGGTTTACCGGGCTTGCCCAACTGACGAATAGCCAGGATAGTCGGATCGCGTATGAGGTCTATAGAGCGGGGGTAGACATGTAACTTAGGATGTCTATCCTTAGAATCGATCCGTGGGCTACTTAATCTCTGATGAAATTAGCCGAGTAAGGGACGCCTTAGATCCGCGATAATTCGGTTCGAATTGGCGCTATCCTATGGTAGAGGCGGCGCAAGCGACTTCTAAACTCGAACCAATCTGGTAGATGGAAGAAATCTGTCTAAATTTGGCAGTCAGTGGGCGAGGGAGCCGGCTGGGTATCTGCTCAGTGCCTTGCCGTAAGGGAGCTGGATCTGTGGATTGTATTATCCACAAGTCCTTGCGTACATCTCGGGGCGATATAACGATAACGTTCGTTGGAACGCCTCGGGATGGCGAGTTCGTACATAGCATGTGTCTTAAAACCAAACCTGTAGGTAATGAGATGATATACCAGTGTCCGTTTCGTCTTCAGCGATTGGCATTCAAAAATTTACGTTAGGGCATTATAATACGCGAATTCTGTTCCCTTTACGCGTTTAAATCGCACCCACCTCAGTATATTTTATGTATATCTTTTATATTTAATATATTATATATTCAATATATTAAATTATTTCTAGAAGAAAAAAAACCGACAGGTTGAATATTGAGTATTCATGGGAAAAATATAAAAAATAGATCACAATACATATTACTTAGTGCCAAATTAAAAGCAGTGACACAAGATACTGTATACAGGAATCCATATTTTTTTAAAATATTGCCTTATATATTAAAAATATTGATAACGAACGTATTTCAAAAAAAAATCTTAAAAAGTTATTATAGAAAACACATTTTATACATTTGAAGAGTTTATATATTTTGCCAAAAACTCAAGTAAAAATATTGAATAGTCTTTCGCTAGATAATTATAAATGAATTATGCAGATATGACATATAAATTGCAATTTATATAACTTAAATTTCCTAAATGTAATGCCTAATTAGATTTTAGATGTACCATATGATTTTCATGATCTATAATGATATATTTTTTTTACTTAAATGTACATAATTAAGTTATTATTTGATAAAATCAATAAATGATTCTATTCTATTATTTTATGAATTCTTTTAATACATGATATTTTAGATAACCTGGACTCGCATGATATTTTAGATAACCTATACTACGCTGCCTTACTCCAAACAGCTCCAGACATAGCGGTAATACTGAGACGGATTCATTACCCTCCAATGAATTCCAACCACTGGTAACATTTTCTGTTTAGTTTGATATACAGAATCACCCCTTGAAAATATGCCCGTACGCTATAATAGCACACTGTATTGTTATACTCTTTAGCGAAATATCACATGGGCAGGTTTATCGTCATATGACAATCTCTTACTACCAACTGTAATATAAAATGTTTATATATGGGTGCGTTAAACATGTATGTAATGTTTGTTATTATATTCGACTGACAGAATTCAAATGCAATTCCATTAATTTATCTCAATGGAAAATGGAACCCTACAATGTAAGATCAGGACCTAATCACTGCGCCACCGGGCCCTAATATATATGGTGTTTTACTTGAATCCTGGACAGACCCTGTATATCGCATGCATACAAAACTAGAGCATTGCGAGTGTAAGTCCGGTTGCGTAAATGTGGCTTTCGGTTATCATTTTAAACGTTATTTTAAATTGAATACGGCTATTCAAGTGATCCCAATTGTCACGGTGTCCGACCACAGTTGTTCATTTAATTTCGCTTTCATCTATGTCAGAGGTCGGCATTGGATAACGTAAAATGCCAAAACTGAAAGCAGAAAAAAGAAAAAGCAGAAAAAAGAAAAAGCAGAAAAAAAGAAAAATTGAAAGCAGAAAAAAACTGTGGTTTTAATTTTGTCCTAGTATTGCAATTAATTGAATCGAATGGTGTTATTAGCATTGATGCAATATGATTAATCGTAGATACTTAGACTATATATAAGTGATGTACTTCAACTAATCCTTGACATTTACTTATTTCTCATTTATTTTGCATTTTTATTCTTTTGTTCAGAAATAATTTAAGGGTTGTTTTAGTTTTTCAATATAACAATACCAAATTCATTGACGAAAGGATATATGCCATTTCTATAAATACAGTATTAAGATAAATACAGTATTAAGAAATTGAATGTTTACATTGGAACAGGCCCCGGCCTAGTTAGGTGACGTTGCCACAGGAGCGTTCATACTTATACGGTTTACCGTGCGTTCATACCTATACGGTTTACAGAATCGGTTTTCGTATACGGTTTACCGAATACGGCAAAAACGTATATGTATTCACATTAATACATATACATATACTCCAAATCGGTAGTACCGTAGATTCAGTTTGCGGAAAAACACGGCAGCAAAAATAAACTAATGGTTTTTTTAATGCATCAGGTTTCGCCGAATCGGTAAACCGCAACATGTGAACGCGCTGTTATAAGTCCAAAACTAAAGGCACAGGTGTTTATATGATCCCCCTTAGATAGCGCTAACAGAATAATATATGTGCTGCCATCTTTTACCAACCGCTACGGCCGCAGCCGCACTTTTACGCTGCATTTGTCGTCACCTTAGGTACGGCGAGCGATTCTCCGCGACACGATTTGTGCTGCAACGCGAAAAAATTTCACTTGACGAAATTTTTAGCGCCCGCGCACACTTTTGCCCGCTGGGCGTGACTTGCGGAAAATGGCGTAATGGACCGTTAGGTCATTCGCGCGAGTCGATTTAGTTGCAACTCAGCGCTGTAATCCGGCGATTGATGTTTCTTTAATTCGCTTACGTGACGTGAAGATGCCCAATAAATCATAATTAATTCATAATTTAAAAACAAATATTCAACAAAATAAATATTTTGCGTACATGTACTGAGCGCCAAAAGACAATATTATATTTTTTATTACTAAAGACAAGAAAACGTCTGTAAGTTCTGTTTAACAAAAAACAAAATCGGTTTTGGTGGGCAGGTTAACGTTTTTCGATGCAACGAAAATCCCCCGAATTTAACGGTGCGATAGTTCGATGAGTAAGAACCCGATAGCAACTAACTGACCAAATCCAGATAGCTTGCACGTGTAAGATTCAGGCTAATTATGTGGTGGCAGACGCAATTTCTCGGTGTCGCAGGCGAAAAGGAGAAATTCGGAAGTATAGCCGTACGCATATCTTATAGGTGGGCATTAATGTGAGGATATTAATTTCTTTAAAAAATTATCTCAGTGTGTTCCTACAAATTAGACCGAATATTGACCGAATAGCCCTCATTTGCAGGACAAAGATAGATTACATGTCAGCAGCTCTTGCCGGAGGCGCAAAAGACTGTTAAGAATAGATTCATGATTTATCATAGCCATTACAGGGAAAAGATTCGTCCTGTTGATATACCTTAATTATCATAAATTACTATTACAAAAACGTCTATTTTCATACTTAATTTTATTTGCCTTTTACTCGCTGTGACTCTAATAACTCTGACATTTTTTACATCGAGTATAAAATAAAATGAAAACACTAATTAATAAAGGAACAAAATCAATGTTCATGTATAGGTATTTACGTGCAACGGAGAATCGCGCTACAGAAGGCAACCTACTCAATCTTTTCTTAATTTATGACGTTTTGATCGCCGAAAGATCATAGCTTCATAAGGGTTTTTGAAATTCTTAACGATCCCGAAGAATTTTAAAGCGAAAAATACTTTTAACATTCAGTAATTAAAACAAAATTACAACTCCAATTTGGCAGTGATAAATATCTATATAAGCTAAATTGCTAAACGTAAAACGAAATGGTTTCATTGACGAAATGATTTGGTACGAGCGCCGGAATTATATTTATCATAATAATATTGCTAATATTAACGATCATAGATATAGCTTTTTTAATAGTGGACATTTATAATCCTTGTAATTAATCGACTGTTTATTGAGTACTGAGGATATAAAGCATCGGTATGTGTATAGAAAATGTAGTTATAATCGCATGTAATTCTCTGTAAGAGCATACATGAGAATAATATAGATAATCAGGAACGTCCAATGACGAGTCATTAACGCACCGTAAATTTGGAATGTCATATATTTCAAAACAATAGATAAAAGTGGTCTCATCTTTAATGTTGTTTTGTCATGCTGTTCGCTTCAAATATATGACTAGAAATCAAATCGAACCATTGCCTGCCGCACATTACATGATAATGCACCATCCATCATTCTACAACGTTAAAATCATTACAACCAGTGACCATTGCGTTCTGGTCGACTGCTAACGGTCTGTTAAGAAGACGCATTAATCCTCCCTAACGGACGGGCAATTCAAATATGGATTCGAGCTTCGAAAAAAAGAAAAGATAGGCCTTTGTTATATTGAAAAAGATCTAAAGATACAGATAAATAGTTTTAAAGATGATGTCTTGCCATTAATCTGTCTCGACATTTTGCTAAAGTTACATTTTTTTTCGTTTTTTGTGTTGGGGCTGTTCTAAGGTTTTCTGAGCCTGGTATCATGCGACCATCTCTGGTCTATTATGATCGCCACCTACTATATTTCCGTGATTAGCTTCGCATCACTTAAGAACCGCAATAATCATTTGGCACTGGATTGTTTTACCTCCTCAGGTTGGAAGTAGTAGTTACCGAGGTGGATGTTTCTTTTACGCATCAGTGGATCACATTCTAACGCGAGGTGCAGGGGAGTTTCGTCTAGTACTTGGTAGAGCCTGCACACTCTAGTGTCTCAGAGCTTGTTGTTGAACATGTGTTTATTCAGGCCACCGTGTCCTGTGAATCCTTTCACCAGTATGCGAAGAATAATGCAAGCCTGGCGTGCAATTCCAATTCTTTAAGGATTGTTCTGAACAGAGGTTTTTGAACATTTGGTTTGCTAGGTATTTTGGATCGCCACAGCATGGTTCAGGACCGTATAGAGTTCCTTTTGCTCCCGCCTTTGCAAGTTTGTCGGCTTTTTCGTTGCCTTCGATCCCTGCCCGACCGGGAACCAATCTCAGTACTATCCTGTTCTCGCTCAGGGAGTTTAGAAGTGCCATGCAGTTTTGCACTAACTTTGAGCTAATAGTGTCCGAAGCTAGTGCTAATACAGCTGCCTGGCTATCCGAGTGGAAATAAAAGCGATGGTTGGCGTTGTTCTTTCGGAGGTTGATATCCGCACTTTCTGCAATGAACGTAATGTCCGTAAAAAGTTGTAATATTTCTAGGCTAAATTTATCTCTACGAATTCAACCACTTTTACAACAAACCGTTCTTTCGCATGACCATTCAATTCGCTATATTTTACACTTTTGACATACGTAATTTATCATATAGGTGAAAGTGGTACGAGTCTGCTAGTTAAAAAGTGTTTCCGACGGCTCATCTGATGCGTTTTCTTTAGTTAAATGTTGCCGGGACATTACAAAAGAACGGAACGAAACAAAGCACTTTGACAAGTTAATTGGTTGTCGCTGGCGCCCAACAGACAATACAAAATGCAAAACGACATCGAATGGACTATATAAAATGCAAATATATATACGCAGGTTGGATGAGATGTGATTTTTGTATATATTCGAATGTGGTTATACGCAATGGTGATATAATTCTTGTAAAAGAGGGTATATCTGAGCAAAATATAATCGTAGATTGACTTAACATTGTGGGCACAGATAAAGTTAAAAATATTACATTAGAATAATCAATATAAAATGCAGCTCATATTATCAGAACTAACATAGGAATACAATTAAAAAAATAATAAAAATAAAGTGATTAAAAGGTGAATAGCTTCAGCCAACCCACTGCATCGTCGGAGGCGAGATGAAGAACCGGACGGTAGGTGCCACGAAAGACCCGTTTAAAGCAGTCTTGCACGATATGCGGGGTAGACTGTTTATTGGTCAATGGTAGTGGACGGAAGGGTAGTAGCCTTCCTTCCACCACCAGGGCAGCTATAATGACTTGTGTCATCTTCTCTTCCCAGGAGGTGGAATGCAACAGCAACCCCGCAAGAGCCTTAAGCGCAACAGCGGGGCGGGAAGTTCACAACTTATGGGCCATGTACCATAGAGGCTCTACGCACCCACCCGCTTAACTACCTCTGAACCCCTTTATTTAATAATAGTCGATTGTGTAATACTCGAACATTTTTAAAAATGCCCAATAATTTGTCTACCGAAATACCTTTTTGTGATAAATTGACTTCTCCGCATTGAGTTAGAAATAATGATGAATGCTAGACAATGATTTAGTCAAAAAGTTTTGACATAATTTATTGAACGAGGAGTAGGAAAAGGAGAAAAAGCTGAACTCATCTTCTGTCAGCAAATCATGCACCTAACCTACAGGGCGAAGATTGTACTACGGACCAGATTGAGCCCAATGATTTCGTCAACGATGGGTCTCAATTTCAAACATCCAGTATTATTTAATTAATTTTAAAAGATGGTAATATGGTTCAGTCTATTCTGCCCCATCTTATGATCTGAAGTATGTCTTAAGGCGGCGGAGGGCGTTGAAAAATCTCTCTGCCGAAGCTGTCGTTTCGGTCACGATTGTGTAGCCGTTTAATAAATTTAACAACTTCAAGTAGAAGTTAACTAGCTGCCTCGAGCAATACTTTTTTTTAATATCTTACATATTGGTTAATGGCTACTTTCTTTGTCTGCTAATGTCCCCAAGCATTTTAAAGCGAAGCAAGAGCCTGTCAATATCCAGATCATCTACAAGAACTTCCTCGCTTTTTAAAGGTTACCGTCGCCACCGCGCTGCTGGTGTCAAAAGGCATACATGAGATCCTTCCTTATCCACCCATAACAACTTTTGAAGTACTGTAATTTTTTGAGGTCTGAAAACAGGATTGATTGAAAGATCAAGTTGTTTAAAAGACGTGATCGATCATGAACTTATTTGCGGGGCTCAAGCACCCTCAAGCTCCGTAGAGTCGGCACAGCTGCCTGTTCAACTTATTAAAGTTTAAATTTTCGTAAAAGGCGAAACATAAAGAAAACCATATTGTCTTCTTCCATGTATTTTAAATGGGTGTCCGTACTAAAGGACATTTACTTATTTATTCAAAGCAAGTTAACAGGCGGAGAGAGGAGGGAGGCGGGGGGGGGGGGGAAAAAAGTAAAGTAAAAATTGCCATAAAATACAAAAACAAAAAAATAGGGGCAAAAAAATAAACAACATTAATATAAAAAATTAAATAAAAAAAAAATAAAAGAA
>JAOPUG010000333.1:21004056-21017602 GCA_027564375.1 Micropterix facetella | reverse complement strand
CTGCGCCGATCCACCACACCCCCAGTGAACGGATAAACCCCCCCCTAGCCGCCGGCGGGGGTGGGGCGGGGGGGGGGGGGGGGGCCATCAAGGAAAGGAGAAAGTGAGCTTCAAGTCAAATAGCAAAAAAGAGGGGGAGAAAAGAGAAACTCCTTTATTTAAAAAAATTCTATTATTCGACATTACAGGAAAACATTACTTGATAAATATTTAGCATGCCACTTTTGCCTATGTTCGCTCAGTTTTGACAGGTTTTGCATATCGCCGTATTCTTGAATTTGGAATGATAACATTATCGCCTACCATTCTAATTCAAATTATCGCTTACTTTTGCGTTCAGTTTCATGGAAACTTGCCATTTTATGAAAATTGTATTTTTTTAGAATTTATGAATTATTTTTTAAAATACCTCCCCCCCCCCCCATAATTCTTAGTTTATTGCTATTTTATTTATGTAAAAATAATACTGTAAATCCTAGCCGAAAATCTTGCTGAAATAGGTAAATTTGTATTTAAACCTTACATAGTGAATAACTAGCATTAAATAGTGTAATGGTTAATATATTTTTGTCGTCAAATTATATACGTTTAACCTTTAACTAGTGTTGTAGGTCCCTGGGACCAATGTTGAACCTTCCGTCCTCCGCTTCTCGCACTCTGTACCTAGGCCGTTATGCCTCGCGCGTCTCAGTACCTTTCTACAGTTGAGATTTGTCAACAGCTACGGGCGAACCCGGCCACCCCGGAGCGTTTCAACGACCTATTCGTTATATGGCCCTGGAGTGAAACACAGAGACCTAAAGGACGAAGACGAATCTACGTACCAAACTACATCTCAGCCCGTAAGAGTCCAGGTTGGTTACTCTTCGAGGAAGCTCCCTGATAGGAGCTGCCCCACGAGTTGAGCCGGCCGAGTTGGAATGACGGCCATTACAGCCCAAGCCACACAGAGCAGTTAGGAACCTTCCTACAGTTAGGCCGCGCGCGTTCCAGGAAGAAGACTTATGGCGCAGGTAAGAACACGGTGCATTTCCGAGGCTCATATGGGTACAGTGGCACATGTGACTTTTCCAAGGTCAAGAGTATGGATCCAACGGACCCACGACACTAGTTGCAATACGAGCTATATACACTAATTGTAATTTGCTTGAAATTTTTCTATAGCATGTCTCATAATATATTAATACAATTTGCTATTTGAAGAAATTTCCTTATTTATTTTCATTTGTGTGATTTTTTGAAACTTTATATTTCGAAGATTTTCTAATAAATCAATATAATCATCTGAATTTTAAACAAATGCAGTTCACATGATTTCTCAGCTATGTGTATTACTTAAAAAACGAGGGTCCACTGGACCGACGACACGTAACTCAATTAAACACTAGTTAAGGGTCAAGCATCTTCCCAATTAATTAATTCATTGTTCCGAAATAATAAAAAAACAAATTAGAAGTATTTCAGTGTGGTAAGTTTAAGAAATATTTTATGAAAATGTATAATTAACTTGTATTATATTTCATTCACACTATATAACGACAGTAATGATGAAGTACATATTTATTTTCGAAAACAAAAGGGGTGAGTAGTATCACTAGACTACCGTAACCTTTTTTGCGTGAAAACGTCTATCGTGGACCACTTTTCAGTATAGCTTTCACTAAAAGGCTTAAGTTTTTCCTACACAGCTCACATTTTAGAATAACTCAAGATGTGACGACTCAAGAATCACTCGTGTAATTCTTTCCGTTGCGAAGTTGTGACTGATTCTTTGCGACCCCTCCCCAGTTCGATGACGTTAGCACATAAACACGCAAGTTGAATATACTTAGCAACGGATGATGATCTATTTCTATATTATATACGTCACTTTGCGCCGCAACTCTTGGACCACGAGATATATGTCAATATTTGCGAACAACAAAAGCATTTCATCACTAACTCTGGCGGGAGTTTTCAAAGACGTTTTCTCGTCAAAAGAAGTATAAATCTATTTTTTTCGACATTTTTATGGTTTCCATTTTGGTATAATTGACGGAAGGCACGGCGTTTTAGATATTTTTATCGCCTTCGTTCTCTTCTAAATTATTTTGTTTCTTAATTTCTCGAACAGTCGTAGATCTTATAAAAGAGTGATGCCTCCGATCTATGGTAGTAGGTATTTTCGATTTCCGCATCCAGTGACATCAGTTCGTCAATGTTCTCGTTTTGGTAGGTTTAAAATGTTAAATAATGATTCATTTTGCCTCAATTAAATATTTCTCTTATCATATTTATAGTATCTACTGACCAACATTCGCAATCCGGTGAACATATTTAAAAATTGCAGGATTTAGATAAAGGATCATAAGCTTTCACAAATGATCATCACAGTAATATTCATGTAATATCCATAAATATATTAACAATAACTCAGACTTGGCTTCCGAAACGTACATGAAATTAACGTTAAGCCTAAACGCTGCAATAGCATTCGCGATTAGCCTACTAATAAGGTAATAGCGGACAAAATCATGAAGCCTGTCGCTGAGCGCGAAATCATTATCGTTCGTGTTTTGTTTTTATTGCGTAATTTACTTTACGACGACGTAGAAAGTAAGTGGTCATGTTGTCGTGAGGAAACTGCCCAATTGTGTAAAAGAAGTGTTTTGTCCGAAATGACACCGGTTATGACAAGTTTCTAAAGAAAAATATTTGTACCTACATAAAGCCGTCACAAAAAAAGTATGCTGGTATAAGTACAAGGCGGTGCGAAAATTACGGAAAATTCGCAACTAGTAATATCAGCACTTTACGATGTACTTAAAAGCGGTTTACTGGACATAATTATATTAGGAGACCATTAGGATGAATGGCGATTTTTATGAAGACGTATAAAATTTACTGAGGTCGTTAGGAGTTATAGTGACGTAGAAAATAAATGGTTGCCATAAAATATTAGGAAATTACTATGACGTGATAATACAGATGACGGTACCTCGCGAGATGTTCCACGCACGCTGATTATTGGTAACATTTAATTTATCTGTCCAATGTGGCTGTATTATATAACTTCCAAGACAAGACCCGTTGGCGTAGTGGTTCTCTTCCCGGCTGGGTTATAATTTTCCGTTGAGATCAAATTAAAGGAATTGTATGTCAATTTTGTCGATCGAATGCAATAACATGACACACACTTACACACATGTTACACGCACACATACATATAAACACTTCATAGTAGGGTTGGTTGTAAGAGATTGTCGAATAATAATCCCGCCCATTCTGAAATTTTACAATAGAGAGTAGTGGTTAGAGTCACTCAGGGAGGATGCATACCAAATTTGGTTAGGATCTGACCACGGGAAGTCTTCGGACATACGGACAAACCAACAAACGCAAAAATGAACAAACGCACAGCATACATCAGACTATATGGCCTGTCCTACTTAACATCCGGACGGGCCAAAAAGTGGTGACTTCTTTCGACTGGTCCATAAGATACCTTGATTTAAACGCTGCCGATTATTTCCTATGGGAATACTTGAAGAATAGAGTATACACTAACACACTAAGCCCAACCCCGATACTTTGACAACATTCGAAAAGAAATTACTGAAATAAAACCAGAAGTCAGTTATGAAAAATATTTTTGAAAGAGCTCGCGTTTGCGCCAAGGCCAGTGTCGGCCACCTGACCTATATCATATTCGATACATAATGTCAACGACCATAAAAGCAATTAATAAAATATGTTTTAAAAAAATATGTTCTATTTAAAAGTTATCCAAAAAAAAAACGGCCATGGACATAAAACGCAATCTGTATAAAAAACCTAAGGTGTACATTCTTCGTCTAAGTCAGTATGTTAGTAATGATGCATGTATTTGAGCTTTTGATGATAGTATTTTATGTTACGACCATCCTAATTGAATAGGAATTTAAAAGAAATAAGACACTATACCAGCGGAAAAGGCAGAAATACACTAGGGCACACGGAAATGATCGGTAATCCAGTACTTCGAAATAAACTAGTACCTACCACAAATATACTTATATGTATGCCAACATTGGCCTTTAATTAGCATAAAGCCGTTTACAGAAAAAAAATGTACTGTTAGGCAACAGTTGGCGTTAGAAGTTGACGAGTCGATAGAGAAAATGGAACTAACACGTGAAAATTTCCAATGTAATTTATCACCACTATCTATAACCGTTATCTCAAGAACACTATCTCGCTGAGCTTGTTTCTATTTAGTATAGTGAAGCAACCAGTCAAACAATAATATGTCGCTATTATTCAGAATTCCCAGCCTGTCTTAGCACCGTACCATTGACAGGTCGATTAAAAACAGCTGTAAAAATAAAACGACGCTTTACTATACCATTTAATAGGGGTCATATTTGGACATTAGAATGACTGTGATCCAAAATAAATGCATTATGCGTTCGGCATCAGAAATCAATTATCCCGTTGGATAATGCATAATTCGACTGAAGATCAAAAGGCGGCTGCTGTTCATTACTGACGGTTTACTCTGTAGCCCTTCAACGGAGTTGTCAAATACTGTTTTTAGCATCGTATCAGGTAAATAATAGTGGTTATACTCATAATATGAATCCGAAATAAAGTATCAATCGGCTGTTTGGGTCTTCCAAAATTAGCTAAAACCTACAAAAAGTTGTCCGTTCTCGCAAGTATCGAAGAAAATAGTACCATCATTCATTTCAAAGTCTAAGACTTATCAACAATTCCATTACGAGAGCAAATAATGGTTACAACTGATCGGTAAGCAATTGTGTGCCAGGAATGATACGTACTCCGTAGGAGTAACCCGAAACGTCGCAAAACCTCCACCACTAAAATGTGAATTCTTAGACCGCTCAGAAAACTAAGTATTTTTTGGAGCAGGAAAACATCGCGTTGTTGGACTATCCTTTGTACAGTGAATTTTACATTTCCGAGAATCAAAGGTAAGTTGCATAATCAGCGGTTTCAAGACCCTAAAGAATCTGTCCAAGCGTTCAAAGCAGCCATTTAAGAAACTCAACTTCAGATTGGTATTACCGTTTCAACAGTTGATTTGGGCGAATAATAAAATACATCGATTTCAATTGAGTACAGCGATGGTATTTAGAACTAAAACTGGAAACAACAAATGTGGAACTCGATAGTGCCTTAAAATCGAATACGATCGTGGTTGTCTAAAATTATATAAGACAATAGTGAATTTTACTCCGTGATTTTAGTGGCAGCCGACGTTTCGGCGATGTTATACCCACCGCTGTACATGGTACACTGAAATGCTGTCAGCTGTTGTTCTGCGGGTAGGTGGCATCCTCCTGTCGTTGTTACGCAGATCACAGCTGCCCCCACACTCGCTCCTCCGCTATAGCATAAGCACCGGATAACGGCGATTATAACATCGCCGCAACGTCGGGTGCTACAAAAATCGTGTACACGCTTTTGTTTTATTTATAATAGTGCCTTTTTCAAATTACGTTTCTTTTGATTTCATCCTCGATATGAATTGATTAAATTTTCTTCTTCTGTGAGAGTCAAGTCCCTTAATGTCTAGAATGTTGACAATCAAGAACGAATGTCACTCTGTTATGTATCATAAAATAGGACTGATTTGCTAACGCACTAAGGGCCAACATAAAAACAGATAAGTATACATGAAACCAATATTTAACATAATAGTGTTTATCTAGATATCTATCTATTTATCTACTCTTCAAAAATAATATGATGAGCAGACTATATTTCTAAGGTTTTTTCCTCGCCAAAATATACCTAATATTTGTTTCGTACAAAAAATCATAAACCACCTCCGTTTTTTCCGATTTCTGTTAATCTACGTATATCTTGTATATATATACTTTAAACTTACATTTAACAAAACCATATTAAGGGATTGAGAAAATGACCAGACAGTTTGTCATAATATCGATTAGTCTTCGATTATCTTGTAATAATAAAATCGATTATCTTGTAATAATAAACGAAATTTTCATACATGGTGCTTGAACGCGAAGTATTTTTAAGCAATAGCTATCTCATAAGTGAAAGCATAAGGTAAATTGTTTTAAAATATAGGGCCTCAAAACACTGAAACACACAAAGATTATACGGGTGCTTTGTCAATATTTATTTGTCAATTGTCAATATTTACTTGTGTTTATTTTTGCGACCTCATAAATTCTAAGGCGTCCCCATCATTTATTCAGAATTAGCTGCAATAACAATTTAATAATAGGTAAACTAGGTCAAGCATCTGTTACACCTTAGCATTAAAGACCAATAAGCGAATGGGTTCTACTTATGGTTCTCTTTTTAATGCTGCAATTCAGTTAATCCCCCACTTCATTGAGGGTCACGAACCAACATTGAAAATCCCTGGACTTCATTATGACATTAGGGTGCGCGCACCCAATCACCATTGTCCACATAGCTTTATATTCATAGCAGCAGAGTTGGGCGGTTATACGAATTATTCAAGTTGTTGGAAAACGGGTAGTCGTAAAGTCGGGTGCGTGCGGTCGGCCATATCGTGAACCCGTGAACGCAGCGTGTGCCTTCACTAATAATAGTCCGAGAGCTCTGTAAGTATCCTTACCACATCGTGTATCTATTTACAGTAGTCAATCAATTTTACGAAATTCGAGTCAACAAAACATGATCTGCTTTACAATTCATTATTGCCGTCTTTTCTTTAACGTGATTTTAAATCGTATTCTGATATAATTTAATCCATTCGGAGGAAGTTTCTGCGAATACTGTCATTCAAATACGGTTTAAAAAATTAGCTAACTGGCTGAGAGAAAAACTGGCTTATTTTACATTTGTAACACCGGAAAAAAAGCTGCTAGGTGGCAAATTCCTATACTAAATTGTAAATAACTAATTTGATATTTCTTATAAAGAAAATCTTCGAAACCTATTTAAAGCCCCATTAACGAAAAGCAATATCGGATTTATTACCGTCATCCCTTGTATATGTCGTCTGCATAATAACTTTCATCGTGACAATCGTATCGACATATTTTGTGATAGTTTATTCCCCTTCAGAGCAACACATTTTAAAGTATGTATGTACTGTCATTTTCATTTTCGTTTTATATTCAAACTTATTTCGTTGTTAGTAAACGTTAAATTGTTGTGTTATTGTTAAATTATATTGTGTACTCAAATGGATATTGATCAAGTAACCGTATAATTTCATAACAATGTATGTATTATCAATATTTCATATGTATGTATTATCAATATTTTATCCAATTTATTTTATAAAACAACTTTGGCCTTATTATTAGGCGCAGTTATACAGTAAACCCTGCTGCATAATGATTTCCAATAAATCCGAGCTGTGCTCGAGCCGCCATCTTGGAAAATGGCGACGTACTTTCGACTATTCGACAATAACTGTCAGAGATAACGCACATATAAATAAATCTCAAAATCAAAATTGCTCTCCGCATAAAAACATTAGTTTGTGCTCTGAGATGGGTCCATTCAAATGAATTAAGAGAAAACCTAGAAGATTTTATAAAGATGCTAGGATGACTCCCAAACGAATTATCAGAGGTAATTGGATCATTCACGCCAGTGGAATACGGTTATACATAAAAATGAGCCATGGCGTCGTTTCACGCTCGTGTTTCAGGGCTGGTAGCAGTACAGGCAATCAAAAAAGTGACTTTGGTGAACAAATGTATAACATAAGTGAATTTATTTTAAAAACGTGATTAAAAGTGACTAAGAACAAAAATTAATCGGAAAAATTGACTGAGTGCGCGAATAAAAACAATAAATTAAAAATAAAATGCCTATTGGTACTCATTACAGGAACTTGATTTTTGAACCGATAGAAAAAATGTAGTATACGAGAAAACGTCTCTATCACTTCCGCATACCATATCTCTATCACTTCCGCATACCATGTTCAAATTTCAAATGATTAGCGATAAAGAACGACGCAATGCGTCATCTCATATATGATAATTGCTCTATTTATTCAATCACCCCCTGGCCGCAAGCCGCATTATGGGGCGAACGGGCGTAAGTCGTGTCAAAATTCAATATCTTTGAAATTAGTGAAGATGTAATTCTGAAATTTAGTTTAGAAGTTAATGAATAAAGAGACTTTTCGTAAATCATTAAAAAATATTAAAAAATCATAAATAGAATATATATTATTAAAAACGATTACAAAAAATTATTAGGTCCAAAATTATACTTGAACTACGAGTAGTATAAAACAAACCTGCTCCAAACGTCATATTTTAAAACTAAATTTAGTTGGATATGAATTGTAGAGCAAAGTGTTCATTACAATTTATTTGGTAGTGACTATGAACATTTTCTATGTTGTATAAGCGGAAAGTATGTATTCTTTGTTCCTTTGCTCTTGGGCATCATCCGAAAGTTGTATCAAAGCAAGTAAGATATAATATTTATTAATGTTTTCTCTGTGCATAAATAACGCATTTACTGATTGATGCAGGCATACGAACAATAAAATTACATTTAAAATATTAATAATAATATGGTTTCAGGCGTAGGTTCCACCACAAACAACTACAGTAAAATATGTTTTACCAGAACATTTAAATATTAAATCAATTTCCTTGCTTGTGTCTAGCTAAAGAAGACGAGGTCGCAATATAGACTTTTTTCCCAAGGATCAATCTTAAAGACCCTATTTAGGTCCGGGATAAAAAAGGACTTAATACTACTAAAGTAAAACACTATGCTAGAAACAAATGTAGTTGGGTTTATTAATAAATAATGTCGATATTAAGTATTCAATACTTTTCTTTATTTTTTCACAGAGCGCGCTATTGATTTTATGTACGAGTATTTTTGAGAGATACGGGCCACAACGAGCAAACGTTTATTCTTGTCCCTTAAACGACATACTTGTAGAAACATTATAATAGCGAAATTATAGCTAAGGAACGATAAACAAAAGTTTAAAGTTTAATTGAAAATAACACATCAAAATTTTGTGCATGTTGAGTTTAACACTAATTTTAACAAAAAAAAGTTTACAGTTTTCAAGACAATTAAGTAATATATTTGTGATAATATAATAATCTATAAATAGATCCGTAATAAAACATATGACATATTGTTTATCGTTTCGGTGCTACTAAATCTAGCAATAAATAAAGTAACCAACGGGATGAAAGTTTGAGAAGTCATTATAAATCAATAAATGAAATTATTAAATTAAAAATTCCACCATAAAAAAGTATAGAGTTTTAGCTATCAGAATCAGTAACTATTAATATCCGCGTATTATTCAGTAAAATAATATCTCGTCTACTAACCCGTCTGCCTCTGTTGTATTTAAAGTCCCAGTTGAGAAGTGGAACAATTACTTCTTAAATTGGACCCAGCCAAGTCCGCTGGGCTCGACAACCTACCTGTTGTCTTTCTTATAGGTTGCGCCAAAACAAACGCTATCCCTATCTCATAAATTTTTTGGAGATCTTTGGATAAGGGGAGCGTTCCTACTGTCTGGAAAAATGCTTATATTACGCCGGTGCTTTAAAAAGGTCCTAAATATGGCAACTATCATCCCATTTCCAAACTGTGTATAGTTTCAAAAGTCTTCGAAAAAAATAATAAAAGACCAAGGATACTTTGCGATTGAAGTCATTTAATACTACTCAATATGGCTTCCTGAAAGGTCGGTCAACAGTCTCTAATCTCGTTCTTCTAAACATAACTCTCACAGATGCCATGGATAAAAGTCATCAAGTTGATGTGATCTATACTTACTATAGTAAGGCCTTCAATCGTATTCAGCACAGCTTACTTTTAACCAAATTGGATAAGATTGGCATCTGTGGCAATCTGATCTGATGGTTCACGTCTTACATGCATAATCGCTCGCAGGCTGTAGTTATTAATAATTATATATCCAGTTGGATTCCCATTCTAAGTGGTGTTCCTCAAGGATCTTTACTAGGTCCCTTGCTCTTTCTCATTTTTGTCAACGATATAGACGGGTGTTTCCGTTATTCACGCCTCCTTAGCTTCACCGATGATATAAAGATATTCAAGGCAATTATATCTCCTGTCGACACTCTACGCGTTCAAGCCGACCTTGAACGCCTCGAGCGTTATTGTGCCTTGAACCATTTAGACTTAAATCCGTCTAAATGTAGTGTGGTCATTTTTACTTGTAAACGAAATAATGTGTTACATGACTATGTTCTAAAAGGTAATAAGTTACAAAGGGACTCTATCTTTCGTGACCTCGGCGTGCATCACGACTCCAAGCTGCTTTTCGATACTCATGTAGATAAAATAGTTAAAAAGGCTTCTAGAGCTCTTGGATTCGTTATGTCCAGTACCGAAGAATTTGAATGTATTTAAACTCTCAAAGTTCTCTACTGTACTCTGGTTCGTAGCAATTTGGAATAAGCATCGCAAATATGGAACTCTATTTACTTTAAATATACCAATCACATTGAGGGCATCCAAAGGAGGTTCCTTAAATACCTGTGTTTTCGTACTAAAGACAAGTACAGTTCGGACGACTATGTCAAATTATGTAAAAAAAAACACCATCTGTTACCATTGATAAAACGGCGAGAAATTGCTGACCTTACTTTCTTGCAAAAAATTGCACAAGGTTCATTGAATTGTCCTGAACATCTGTCAAATCTCTATGTTAATGTCCCTGTTAAGTCCCTGAGACACACCGACTGAATTCGTCTACCTGTAGCATCAACTAATTACATGCAAAACACCTTTAGTGGCGTGCGAGTAATAACTTTAATAAACTGATTTGCTACTTGGATATCGATCTATTTAGCACTAACGCTGTAACAGCGAGACGTATCCTCAGTAGCAACTTCTTTTAATCCTCTTTTTTCTCTTGTATATTGTTATTATTGTTTTGTATTCTTTTTCTTGCTTTTGTTTTGTGTTTTTTGCCTTTTTTCTATGTACGTAATATACATCACGTAATATACTTATCTATAGTGTTGAACCCTGCCGAGCGTCTCTGCTGGCAATCCATCTTTTCTCAATTATGTCTACTTGTGAGAATCTGTTCTTGGCTATCAGTTATTATTCCGATTGTTAATTACTATTGTACATGGCTCTTGATTTTCCTTAAATTAAATAAAATAAATAAATAAATAGGGAGAGAAATTCAAAATATATATATTTAAATTCTTCTTGTTCTTGCAGTCCATCTTCTATCGAAGGTTAGCGATCATTAGTTATATATCGGATATACATATTTGGTGTCCATTGCTGTAGATCTTGTCCTCAGTCCTTGGATGTCGTAACGCCCCTTGACATCTTGTCACCCTGGAACGTATCGCAACGACTTGAACGATTGAGAAAAGACAATCCACAGCCAAGCTTCTAAATACAAGAACCCGTAAGAGACCAACACAAAACTGTTAGGCAACTGGGAATTGCCACCCAGCCGGACATTTTCACTCCCTTACTAATAGATTTGGACAGATTTATCCGCCCTCCAATCTGGTTCTACCTCTTGTGAAAGTGTACTCCTATTGGACTGTCACTCGGATCGGGTGGTCAAAGGGCCGTTTCTAAAGATAGGTAACAAAAGGTCAACATCTATCCCGCTTCTTAGGAAAGGTACGTTTCCTGACGCCTACAATAATTCGCCAGTTGCAGAAACTCTGCACAGTCGCCCACAGCCGCCCGAGATTTCCCTCTATGAGGATGTTTCCCTCTATGGATAGGTTAAGCCATGAGTTCGAGGTCGGCCAACGAAACCATTGACCTTATGGTCACATTCGGCCCATTCAGCTCTCGATATAGATTGGCTTAACACAAATTTTAAATAATATATCTCATTCTATAGCTGCACTTTTTGGTTCCTAATGATTCCGCTTCAGCTTGGGCCAGATAGCCACTTTTGTTAACTCGGTCGTCCGAACTCACGGAGCAGCCCCTATCCGGGGGCCTCCACGCCAACGAAGAGGGACTAACCTACTGAAACCGCTGGGCGGCGAATCTGAAGGAATACCTCGGGCGGATGTCGCACTGGTCGGTTTACCGGTCATGCTGCTCAATCGGCAGAGACATGAAGGGGTCTGGGAATGTACATATATTCCCTAAGACACAGGGCTAGATGTTGACATGTTGTCACCTATCCTTAGAAACGATCCATTAGCCACCCGATCTCGTGTGGTATATATATACCGAATAAAGGACGTCTCAGATCCGCGATATTTCCGAGTCACGGAATACCGCGTACAATACAACAGGTAAACGCCGCGCAAGCGACTCCGAACCTGTGATCAGACGGAAGGATGGAGAAATCTGTCCAGTCTGGGAGTGAGGGGGCGAGGTCGCCCGCTGGGTGTTTTTGCTCAGTGCCTCTGGGGTTGGCCTCTGACGGGCAACTCTGCGTCTCTGCGTTCATCTCAGTGTGATATAGCGATAAAGTTCGTTGAAACATCCTGGAGTGTTGGGTTCGTCTGTAGCTTAGGCAATCACCAATGCACGTTTTGAGCATGTGTTTTCCAATATAATACGTGCAGCGCCTCTTATGAAGGTGGGCTCCAGAACATATAGTGTGCCCACCTCATTTCCATATCCTGGACAAGTATATGTTCCCAAATATAATAACATAAAAATTATGATTTCCGGTTAGTTTAGCATAAAACAATCAACATTTCCCACCAGGGCTTCATCGGTTACGGCGCGTCTGAGTGGGTTTATCTCATAAGATAGGCGCAGTCAGTGAACACGACACCTCACTTAACTGGCCGAGAATTGATCAAATGATTCTCAAATAAAGTCATCATTTTGTTATCATCGACAACCGAAGAGGCCGACACACTGGATTGAATCGATGGGATCATGCGAAGATTATGAACTCGATCAATTCAGAAAATTACACAAAAGAATTTAAGCTAGAAAAAATGAATAACGCTCGTTTTCATACAATGACCATTTAGTGGAAAGTTCATATATATTCGCTTGCTAAAAATAATTGTCACAAAATATCATCAGATTTGAATAACTAATACCGACGAGACTAATAATGAGCGAGCAATGGTTTAGCCTACAACAGATAGATCATTTATTTCCGTATTTGGCGAGCAGGATATGGATTATCTTTGACCTCATGGTGCGCATGTATACGCATGCGCATATGATAGCACGGGCGTATAGTCACGCATCAGCTTTGTGTAGAATATTAAGTTAGCGTAGCGCGAAAAGCTCACTACAATCTTCACCAAAATCTGAAATTGTAAAATCTTTTACAACTGTTATAGAGTGGTTAAATTCCCTAAATCTATGTGTCGGTGCGGATAAAACTAATAATACAATAACGTCCTAGATAACTCATTGTCGTGACATATATATTGAAATAAATGGAGAACATCTAAAAGCACACATAGTACCAAGTTTCTTATACTAATTACAAATAAAAATTTAAATTGTAAGTTACACATAGGTATAACATAATAGCATGTGTTTTATATTAAATAGGTAATAATAGATCCTTTAACTCTAAGAAACATAAGATTAATGGAATCTCGTCTATCCACCTCGTATG
>JAOPUG010000333.1:20898902-20911817 GCA_027564375.1 Micropterix facetella | reverse complement strand
TGAAGATTGAAGAGTAAAGAGGTATCAATTTTTTTACTATAAAAAGCGTAAAAAACACAAAAAGGTTGGTCAGGCTTGCCCCATTCAGAAAATCGAGGCACGCCACTGCATCAGAGTTAGCAGCAGCCTTCGATGTAAGTGGCGAAACAATCTTAATTTATTTGCGTCAAATTGAAAAAACTCGAAAAGTGGGTACCGAATGAATTGTGTCAAGCCCATCAGCAAACACCCATCGAGTGCCGCGTTACTACTCAGCCGGTAAAATAATTAGGGGATTCTGAATCGTATAGTCACTTGTGATGAAAAATGGATCCTATATGATAATCGGAAATGTTAATCACAATGGCTAAACCCTGGAGAACCGGCCAAAACTTGCCTCAAGCGAAATTAACCTAAAAAGAAGATATTGGTGAGTGTTTGGTGGCCCTGTGCTCGTGTTATCCACTACAACTTCTTGAGATCAGGCCAGACAATTACTGCAGATGTGTATTGTCATCAATTGTAAACGATGATGGAAAAGCTCGCCATTCAACAAGCGCGACTGGTCAATTGATCCAGCAGTACGCAGAACGGATAAAGCAGTTTTTTTTCGAAAAAATAATACGAAATTTATTAGGCTATTATCATAATAACTATCGCATCAAACATTTTTTTCAAAAAATCTCTTTACCGTACCAATGCGTGCCTTATGGGTACGTACCGGTGGATAAGTAACTGACGATCCTTCGTAGTGACGAAATAAACTTTATTGTACTTGAATTTGAGGGTTACAGTATTATTGTCTATCTTTCCCTTTTCTTCTATCTTGGGCTATAATGACCGCAATGTCAACTTGGTCGGGTAAACTCACGGGGCAGCTGCTATCCGGGAACATCCTCGAAGAGGGGCCAACCTGGTGAACCCGCTGTATGGTGGATCTAGGGAAGGAAACTCGTGTGGAACTGGACGGCTGACGCACGGGGCGGCCAAACCGGCCGTGTTGTCAATTGACTGCGACCCGGAGGGGTGTAGGATCGTATGTTACCTAAGACCCGGGGTTAGGCGTCGACCTGTCGTCACCTATCCTTAGAAACGACCCGATCGCTACCCGATCTCGGGTAAAATTTTGAATAACGGAAACCACAGGTCCGCAATATTTCCGAGTCACGGAATGCCGCGTTATTACGATAAGTAGAGGTCGCGGAAGCGACTTCAAGCATGGGAACAAACGGGTGAATGAAGAAATCTGTCTAAATATGGTGCTCAGGGGGCGAGAGTGCCCACTGGATGTTTTTGTTCAGTGCCTCGCCGTAAGGGTTTGGCCTCAAGTTGGATTGTGGATATGTTATGTCCAGATTCTGGTTTCATCTCGGGACGGGTTCGCCAGTAGCATGAATCTTAAAAACCAAACCTGTTGTTCTGGGGTTCGTAATGGTTCCGTGAAGCTTAAGCCAGATGGTCGCTTCTGTCCACTGGTTTAAATCTATCTCATTGTTATACTTTTTCCATACGTTTAGAATAAATTGACGTTACTTACTATTGAAATACAATTGAAGTTAGTTACTTACTTAATTAGTAGGTACTTACTATTTGTTTATAAAAAAATGAGGCTTTCGGCAAACCGACATTTATGTATTTGCGTCGATTGAAAGTCGTTGATTTTGAGTTTTTAAACTAAATTTGTCGTGGATTTTTTTGAAAAAATTACCATTTTCGACATTGAATATGAAATACCTAAACATCGCATTGTCACGAAATTAGTTTGGCAGAATTCTAATTCTTCTTACATTTTTTTAGCGAACAAATGGTATATTTAAATATAACTTTAATATATTAGGTCCTTACCTGTGAAACTGCCGTTCTATATCGAAAAAAGAAAACGTTTTTTTTATATAATACATTTAATCAATCGAAGTAGGTACGTACCAATGTTATCGATTTTTGCTAAAAAGATCTGAAAGCGAGAATCAATATAATGAATTATTTGAAGGCGGGTGTGACTACCTAATAAGAATTTAATTTTATTCCTAATAAAAACTTGTCTAAATTCCGGAAAAAGTGGAAATCAGTTGGAGCAAGGTCTGGAGAGTACTGTAGGTGATGGAAAGTTTCCAGTCGCAACTCCTCTAATTTGGCCATGGTCTGCTGTGCAGTGTACGGTCAAGCGTTGTCAAGAATGAGCAGTGGGTTAGAGCAATTGACCAGTCTCGTTTGTTGAATGGCAATCTTTTCCATCATATTTTGCAATTGTTGATAATACACATCTGCAGTGATTGTCTGGCCTTGACTCAAGATATTGTAGTCGATAACACCTGCACAGGTCCACCAAATACTCACCAGTATCTTCTTATGTGTTAACCTTCGATTGAGGCAGGTTTTGGCCGGTTCTCCAGGGATTAGCCATTGTGATTAACGTTTCCGATTATCATATTGGATCCATTTTTCATCACAAGTGACTATACGATTCAGAATCCCCTAATTATTGTACCGGTTGAGAGAAGCGTTCGTAATCAGGCATCTGTACATTTTGTTTAACACCGCGCGCCATTTTCTTCCACAAAAATACTTTTTTTTTATTTTCAGAACGATTTATTCAAACCGTTTTCTGTAATTATCGATCAGTTTGGTCGCCGTCCAAATTTTATGTACGACAAACATTGTGAATATTTAATTCTTTATATATTTGGATTGACTTTTTCATCTGATCTTTTTAAATGTTTATGTATTTTGTTATTTGAAACACAAACGCTCTTCCGAGCAGAGTAACTGTTTTCACTTCTCCTTTTTCGAATTGCTATATTGCGCAGCTTCACCATATTCCCGTTCACTTTTTTTTAAATCATGAATTTATGTGGATTTTATAGTATAGAGTTTTATTTGCCAATTCTTCACATTCCTCCATTGTTTAGTATGTATTGCTTCAAAAGGGATGTTACATAGTACCCATTATATCTGTTTTCAAGCCGTTATATATGTCCTGCCGACTGTGGCAGTCCTGGGGTTCGATTTTTGAATCGATAGAGAAAATTACGTCATTCTCCGTCGCTTTTATCGTGGGTACTTGTCCGAGTAGTGTCGGTCTGGGTTTTTTATAACTCCCGGTCGTTTCGGTGTGTCCTACGTAGTGTAATGAGAGATCTATTAGCACTACGAAATACTAAGTCCCATTGTTCCATGACATCGCCACGACTCTAATTTTCAGTGGATTGTTCCGATAGTTATCAGCTAATGTTGTCAGAGTACTCAAACATACTAAAACGTATTAGAAGCCTTAAAGCCACGAATAAAATTGCTGTTTTAATCATTTGCGTAGTCATTGACTAAATATGATAATTCGGTTGAGTCAACAATTTTCAAAGTTGTAAAACTATTATCGGGCGTTAACGCAGAAAAAGTCACAAATCACCTTTACTCTAGTCACAAAATAAGTAGGATACTTAGCTAATTAAATAGCATTCTAGATACATTTAAATAAGATTAATTTATCATTATTGAAGGCTATTCCTAGGGCAACGCAGAAGTCTTACGCAGTCTCAGATGTGATTTTTTTTTCTTATTCTAAAGAAATGTACGAGAAAACGACTCTAACAATCTGCCCTATGATGTATCGGCACCGATTCATTAAACGTTAAACATATCATACGTCGTTATTAGCTATGACCAAAATGATATGATGTAACTCAAATGCTTTATCGTTTCGCCGGTATTTTAGACAAGCGAGGATGAGACGGCGCTCTACTCGCTCGTCATAGGAAAGAAGGAGATAGAAGACCGTTTCAAGCTGTCAAACTCCCGGATATTGCGTCCGTCGCTCTCGACTGATATGAAAAATCATGACAATTAAATCGATTCGAATTAAAGGTATTTGATTAAATCAGCAAAATGTTCCCCAGCCACGAATATTTCGAAAGAAAAGCGACTTCTATCGAATAAGCGATGACAGCTCATGTGTTCAGTGCAATACGCTCACAAACACTAATGATTTCCACCAAGGGAAGCGACCGCCTCGACCAATCAGGTAGTTTTATAAGATAGCGATCCATCCACTGAACGTAGACTCCCTTTAACACGGCGTTCTGGGGGGATGGGGAGGATTTTAGGATCAATATGGTATCCGAGATGACATAAGTAATAGAGAATGACGTAATTTTCTCTATCGATTCAAAAAACGAGCCCCAGGAGCGCCACAGTCGGCAGGACATCGAACGCTTGAACACATTTATAATGGGTACTAGGCAACAGCCCTTTTGAAGCAATACATGGAATATTAAACAATGGAGGAATGTGAAGAATTGGCAAATACAAGACTAAACTCCATAATATAAAAGCCACATAAATCCATGATTTGAAAAAAAAGTGGACGCGAACATGGCGATGTTGCGCAGAATAGCAATTTGAAAAATGGGAAAGAAAAACATTTACTCAGCTCGGGAGAACGTTTGTATTTCAAACAGCCAAAATACATAAACGTTTAAAAAGATCAGATGAAAGAGTCAATCCAAATATATAAGAAAATAAAATATTCACAATGTTTGCGGTACAGAAAATTTGGATGGCGGCCAAAAGCGATCGGTAATTACAGAAAACGGTTTGAATGAATCGTTCTGAAAATAAAAAAAAGTATTTTTGAGAATGAAAATGGCGCGCGGTGTTGAAAACAATGTACAAGTGCCTGATGACGATCGCTTCTCCTGCTCAACTTCTACTCAGAGAGGACCTTCAAAATAGTTTCTGATGTACGAGAATATTAGGATGATCAGACTCCATATACAAGAAATTCGGTTAACAGCAATGTCCCACTCATATTTACAACTTTTCCTTTACATTACTTTGTCTTCCTTGCACTTCGAATATATAATTGCATAACACATGAAATAAAATCACTTAAAACCGTATCTTTAAACACAGCATTAAAAAGTCGCTTACTGAAGCTGTTATGCGTGAAGCAGAGGTTTATATATCTAATTGGTCCGATTATCTTCTTTGAATTTATATGTGGAAAAAAATGTTTATAGGTACCTTAAGTCTTTAAACGACGTTCATAGGGAGAGTTCTTTCTAGCAAAACGCTGTCGACAACGGCGGGCTATAGAATATGGAACGATGGATCTTAACTGTAATTTAAACTAAGTAGAAGCCATATAGGCCATATATCACTGATGTTATCACTTGAAAAGTTAATATTCCAGTGATTTTTTGGAGATTTTCAGGTACTTACATGACCATAGTATTTATGATCTAAATGACAATGTGTCAATGACGTAATGACAATGTGTCAATGAAGTATTACAATGTGTCAATGTCCCATTTCATCGGTTATTTATGACAACATTAAGAATAAAATAACACGAAAAAATATGTCGAATTAAATCACGAAATGAACTATGTTCGAGAAGCATTGCAAACGAATCGATGAAAACCCGATCGATTACTAAATCGGAAAAGGCGTTCAATAAACTCAATACTTTCATGGTGAGCATTATGGATGTACATTTTGAACGTGTATCAAACTATTTTGGGTCGATATTGACGGCCCCGGTCAGTTTTCTTCTCGCGACATGAAGATGTCGTAATTTTCTAATTCATACAGTTCTAGGAGTCCTAAGAATCATTATTCTGTCGATTTGATGTCAACATGAGTTTAGTTCCTAAGAGTTGATACTAAAATTGGTATGAAAAGCTAATTGGCGCATATTTTTATTGTTTCGTCTGGCTTTTATTGTTTCGTCATGTCGAGAGCGCGAAAAATAAAGAAATACGCCGCGGTGAAAGGGTTAAACTATTATTTCATCAATTGTAGACGGAATGTGAAGCCAAACGCAACCTCTTTTGATCAGTCGGGTTTCTGTATCCTGTGATTTGAGAAGCAAGAGATCGGTCGTTATATTTCGTTACATTTCGATGGCGTTAGCAAGTGCCGTTTAAAAACACCGTAAAAATCATAATGCCATATAAAAACAATTCTCTTTTTTCAATCGCCCAATTTGATTGCACTGTGTGAGTTTTCATAATAAGGCTGCATGCTGCAGGAAGTTTCAATAGGGCAAAACTGGCATAGGTGGGAAGTGTCATGATGGCCCTAAAAGTAGGACTAAGGGCGGGTAACCGACTGATTTGCTACCCCCCACCCCTCCATCGTCATCAATATCAGACAGTGAAATCTATCCAACGCGTGAGAGCATGAAAAGAGCGAGAAAAGTATGTTTACACAGTATTTATGTTTTCAACATTCCGAAAAGGAGAATGGTTTCCCAATGAGTTGCAGTTGTTATAGTATTATATCAAAAAATAATTATTAAGCAAATTCACAGTAAAAAACAAAATGTTGAATTTACGAGATTTTCACCAAATAATAAACTTTTTTTTACAAAAACGATCCGTAGGATTTCGGTTATTTTATGGGAGCGATAAAAATAAAATGTACATATAATTTCAAATGTTAATTCTATAAATGTTTACAAATTGTTAGATAAAGGTAAAAAGTTTTATGAGATTGAATTTTTATTTAATAATTCTATATCTTACGAGTAAGTAATATGCAGAGCTAATAATTTGTTACATGGTAACAATAAAGAGTTAACGCCTTTTCCTTTTAATCAGTACTGCTAATAACCCTATTTAACATTTCTATTACACTTTGTTATGACACTGGTTTTGGTATTGGCACTAAAAAGTACATCTATGTATATTTATTTAATTAGAAGGTAATGAGAATTTTCAAATGAAATGGCCAAATTTGAAGTTGTGGGGTTACGTTTTATTCGAGTGGGTATTTTATTTGTGAATTTTTCTGATAGCATGGAATCTGCTCATTTTCGTCTTCTTCTTTATATTTACATGACAATTATTAGCCCAAAGAAATAATCAACGAAAACAGTGAAAATGGCGCACGAAAGCGTCACGGGGTGCGTGAACCTGGCGGGCAGTTGGTAACAGTTGGTTGACTTAAATTATGAAAGTGTTCGCTCAAATTACCTCTTAATTTGAGCTTTCGAATAATAATAATAATAACAAAACTCTTTATTTTCAAAAAAGGCGAGCTTATTGCCTTGCGGCAATATTTAACAGCTAACCTAATCGTATAAGAATAGTAGGTACTAATAAATATACAATACTGTTATAATATTTTAAACATATGGGGTGAGAAAAAACAGAACAACCTAAAATTTATTTTATAATGCAGCAAATGCATTATAAAATAACAGCAGGGAGCGTAGAAACAAAGTTCGTAGCGTTTGTATGCGTCACATGTCGTTTCCTGTTCAGTGACGAAATACCCGTACGTACTAATACCATAGCCCGAAACGCTGAAAATGAATGACTCAAATTATAATTCCTACACCAATAGAAAGCTGAAATTCGCCGATATTTTGAGCAACTAATTTTGTAATTCAAGCTTTCCAGCTGCCCGCCAAGTTCAAAGGTGGATCGACACCTAAGATCGCTGAAAATAGCTGAAAATGAATGACTCAAATTATATTTCCTATACTAATAGAAAGCTAAAATTCTCTGCTATTTCGGGCCACTAATTTTATGATTCAAGCTTTCCAACTGCCCGCCAAGTTCACGGGTGGCTCGAAACCTAAGGTCGCTGAAAATAGCTTAAAATAAATAACTCAAAATTACTGTACCAATAAAAAGCTCGAAAATTCGACGATATTTCAAACCAATAATTTCATAATACAAACTATCCAACGGCCTTCAAACTACACAACTGTTCGCTAAGATCACGGTGGCTGAAAACATAATATCGCTAATAAAGGCTAAATTTGATGAACTCAAATTATAATTTCTATATTAATCGAAAGCTCAAATTGTGGAGAATACGATAGAATCTACGATTTACGTTTTTAACGATAGTTTCCCTCTGTGATCTTTACGGACAATTACTGTCATATGTAGCTATAACTTGCGTAATTTTAGAACTCAAATTATGGGATAACTTTTTACTGAAAGCTCAAAAAAGCTCGAAATCCAGTGTTATTGTTGTAATTTGAGCTTCCATATTGCCCGTTGTCGTGAACTTAGTGGGCGAATTCTAAGATCACTGATAAAAAGCCAAATTTGATGAACTCAAATTATGATTCCTATAAGATTAGAAATCTCATATTAGGGGGTAATTTGAGCGATCACTTTCATAATTTGAGTGGACCAACTGCCAAGCTCACGCACCTAGCGTCACGCTGTTCTCTGTATAAATCACACGCAAAAAATCATTTCATTTCATAAACAAATATAGCACCTACACTTTTCAAGAAAAGGCCCCAGGATTCAACTAGTTTCAAGAACAGCCCTCCCTGGAGAGTGGAGATATAGCAGGTACGACTCCGAAATAGAACATTCCCTGAGGAGAAATGTATACCATATCTATCCTTCACGATAGTTACCTAATTAACAATTTTCGCTTTTCTTTACCCTATCTAGACAGGTACCTCTACTACTTATCTTATTATGTAAATAAATAATTTCGTAGATTTTTTTTTCGTTAACCTAATAAGATTTCTAACAAGAAGAAAATATTCTAATTTGGGCGCGGAAATGACTGTTAAAAATTTAAAAAAAAGGGCGCGTCCTTTGTTTGTCAGGCTAAATTTATAAATTTGTAGAAATAGCACAAATTATACAAAATACAATAATTGGAGTGTAAATATACGCGAACTTATGCTAATAAATCCGACCGGCGAAAAGCACGAGGATCCAACACAAAGTCGTGTGACGTTTGACAGTTGTTTATATATAGCGCTATTTAATTCGCCGAAATAAAACCGGCCGCTCGCACGTCACTATTAACGCCCTTTGCGAAAAATAATCAATGAAACTCACCCTACTATGTGGCGACACGGTCAAAAATGGTGACAAATTAAACGCACGATTTAAATCTAATTTTATCAGCAGAGAACACCTAGAAACACATACAGCCGCCGCCATCTTTACTGAATATTACAGGCGCAATGCAACCACGACACAAAGACGAAACAACACTCGCGTAAATAGGCGAATCCCGCGCGTAAACGCTCTTTAAAAATTTAATTTCTCAATATTTACTTGCAAAACTATTCCAATAGGTAAATTCTCGCTTAAACTCGAAAATATGGCTTTAAACAATCCGTTTTTCGTATTTCCCGCTCTCGTTTGACAGATGTATCCGCCAGGTTGGCAGCGCGCTATCACATCTCGCCATCCCTCTCTGTTCTTATACAATGAAGGCGACAAAAAATAAGCTAAAGTTTGCCATTTTATAATATATATTTTTCTGTTGGCAATGCGGCGCGCCGCCATCTTTAATTCAAAACTGACTGTCATCAGCGTTCATCGTTTTGATTTTCGCACTTTTCGCCGATAAAATAAATCGCAATAATGGCGGTTCCTGATTTTAAATTAAGTGCAGTCCTCCACGGACATTCCCTGGACGTGCGTTCCGTGAGCGTCACGCGAGACGATTGCATACTATCAGCGTCCAGGGATAAAACGGCGAAACTGTGGCACCCGGAAGGGTACTGAATGAGTGAATGTATTTATCCGTAATTATCGCCTCCGTGCTTATTGTTTCTGTATTGTTTTAGTGTGAAAGACTTTTCGTGCGTGGTTACTTATAAAGGACATAGTAATTTTGTGTCCACGGTGTGCTGGCTGCCTCCATGTCAGTCTTATCCGTACGGCTTGGTTGTCACTGGAAGCAACGATAATACGATTTGCGGATATAATTTACAAGATTCCGAGCCTACAGTTGTCATTAAAGGGCATGAGAATGCGGTTTGTTTCGTTGCGAGCGGAAATGTCCCAGGGACACTTTTGAGGTTAGTTGCCAATTAGATTTTTGTAAGAATCTGTGTAGAATTTAGCGTGTTTTTAATTTGGCCGCAGCTAAAACTAGAGGAAACAATCGGAAGGCGGGTATGCCCCAAAACATTTCAATAGCAATGTATTTCTCCAATTTTTTCGCCGGAAACCAAAGAAAGTGTCAGAAAATCTACATTTACTGCACCCAACCCAGTCGCAAAACTTTTGATAGTACAAAAATTTTTGATAGTAATTACATACACAAAACAAATTTTTTGATAGTAATTACATACAATTCATACGCTCGTCCATCCTCAGTTTGATACTGTCATACTAGGCGTCCGCAGACTCGACTGCTCAGGATTAGCCACATAAGAGAATGTCACATTTCATTAGTATGCTCCGTGTTGAACTCACGTTATAAGGCCCTATACGGACTATTTATGTAGAGATAACAAACGACGGAAGTTTGTGTCTTTCTAACGTCATATGGTGCTGCCCTTTCTTTTTAAAAGGGCTTTTTATTTTTTATTCGTTTCTTCGTTCCGTTATGATAAAAAAATCGTTTCTTCGTTCCGTTATGATAAAAAAATTAAATTAACTTTTGTTTGTTTTAGTTATAATTCGATGTGCATTTTTAATAATGGACTTAGAAAATGGAAAAACAGGGACAAATTCTGTCAACTGTGTTAAAAACACACTGGCATCTTTGAAAAGATATAAATATGTATTATGTTAATAAATGGCCCCTCTGTCCTATGATAATATCCCATGATAATTTATTGTCCATTAAAAGTCGATTGGTGACTAACTTGATTTAATTCTGTTGATATGTCTTAATATCTTTATTTAGAAACCCTAGTTAATCCAGAGAAATCATCATAAAAGTCCATAAAAGTGATATTTAACAAGTTTAATACTAAACTAAAATCCGCCTGCGGCGCCACAGTTTTACTATACCTACAGTTGGGCAACGAATGTACTCGCGCAGAGCAATGGCGTGTGCCTTGTGGGGAGGCGGGCGACGCGCGCCGCTTTAGGCAAACTCACAGAGTTTGCCGCTGCGGTCGTCAAAGTGTGATCAAGGGCTGGCGCGTGCGCATTTTAAAATATTTGTATAAACGTTGCATAGATATACAGAAATGTTTATTGATAATTAGGTGACTACGCATCAAGTTATACCAGAGAATAAATGTCAGAAAAAATCTATATTTACACCCAGCGGTGCAGTAACCCGTCCAACCAGACAAACCCCTTCAACAAATTTTATATTCGTGAGTAGAATAGTTTTCTTTACATTTTTGGTTATGTATTGCGACGATGCGTAGATAAACATAAATGTTTATCGACAATTAACTACGCTTCAAGTTATACTGATGAAGCAACAGCAAATAATTTTTACTTACACGAACCATATGGTACCTCGCATGATTCCTTTAGTGGACTACTGGTACCTCCAGCTGATTTTGTTAAGTGTTGTAATGAGCTAGACGCCCATTTTGAGCAGAATTTCCATTCGTTTGTTGGAAACAATATTTTAGATCAATTATTTGTATTACTAAGTAAAGTAGAATTTATATCACGTCCATGCCCATGTGTCCCCCAATTTTTTATGATTAAATTGTTCATCCGAATGCGAATACATTATATAGTTAAATTTAATAACAAACCTAAAAACATCCAAAAAAAGCATCAAGTCAATATCTGACAGTGCAATACGTGTAAATGTACAATAGAATGGGTAATTCTTTTTAATAAATTAATATGTTATAATAAAAATCATAATTATTTTATTACCAACTTTGTGACAACCCTTACATATCTGCGTATCGCCCCACATCAAAGGTGTTGCGCTACTGTGTGTATTGTAATACTGTTGCGGCGCTCTCACCATCCCCCATAACTAGTTCAAAATTTGACAATATATTTTATTTTTATTTTGTTTCATTTATATTTTATATGAGAAAATATTGCACGAGTATGTAAGGTGACTATATCTATTAAGTTTGCTGAAAATAGAGACAAGGTGGGCAAAATCCAGCACCAGTCACTTGTCAGTCAATTATGGTGTCTGTATTGGCCAGGTGAGGACTCTGTAACTCAAGGAATTCCAATGTTGCCAACTAGAAACAGACAATTGTCTTTTCCCTCTCATTTCTTTTTATTGTCTAATTTTTATTCAATGAAACCAACGTTTACTTAAATTCCTTATTTTATTTCTATTATCCTATTATTTATATTGTATATATATGTGGTGAAGTTATATAAATGCAATAATATAAAATATAAATATATAAAATTGTCACTAATTGTTAACTCATATACAAAATTGTCTATTCTAAATTAGATAGTCCATATCTCTTAAATAATGTTTACCTGAGAGCACCAGCCCACCTCAAAAGAGATTCACTACTTTCCACATCCCAAAATGTAACACTGACTATGCAACTCTCCGTTATTATGTGGTATGAACTGATATGCAGTTTCATAACATAACTTTAAAATATATTAATATATTTAAGCACAATAGTAAAACGGATGTTGTAGAAGCTGTACGCGAACAACTAAAAATAAATATTAAAAAATATTTAGTGAAGCATTTGTACACACCCTCACATACACACACACACACACTTATCACACACACAACACAGCCTCACATACACACTTACAATATAACAGACACACAGAGATAATATTAGAATATAGACTCACCTTATCTTGTATTTGTGTATATAAAAAAAACAATTTTTTTTCTAAATTTATTTTCTTGTCACGTTTTAATACATTTAATTGTTTTTGCACTAAAATAATATTATAAATCGTTAGAAATATCAATAGCTATAAATTGATGTTTTTTAGAAATATTTATTTTATTTAATAATGCTATTTAGTTCTTAAAGTAAACATAAAATAATATATTTGTGACAAAACCGTGTCAAATTTGAAAGGTCCTTGAAATTTTGAGTAATTCGTCTAACCATACAATTGCCTAGCTAGGAGTGATGTGATGCAATGTATCGACCACTTTAGCAAGAGACAGAGATTTTGTGGTTGGCTCAAACAGATTGAAAAATAAACGAAGGAAATTACTTATTATGGAGTTAACATTTATTTTTTCTATTGTATTCATAATAATAATTGTAGTATATTATAT
>JAOPUG010000333.1:20880162-20891646 GCA_027564375.1 Micropterix facetella | reverse complement strand
TACAAAACACATCAAATATATATATATATATATATATATATCATTCTTCTTTCGAAAGTGCCAGCAACCATTTAGCACTACTCCTTTGTTTTGGTTGGATAAAGATTTGAAACAATTTGTTTCCTTCTTTATTACCGGTCATATTAATAACCTTGAGAAATCTGTGTCAAAAATCTAAACTTAATATAGCACACAAACTATAGCACAGCCACTACATATTGTCTCTATGAGGCAGACAGTTATATAGAATGTTCTCTTATTACAATAGTGGGCCCGATTGCGTGTCTTCGTGAAGTAATATTGAAAAGTATGTAGGTCATGCAAACGAGACAGAGCGCAATATGAAATGAACGATCTTAAATTTCCCTCATCAAAACTACCGGCCGAACTTATAGCCATCCGAATAAATATGAACACATTTGTTGCGGCCGTAGATTTAGCTGCTTTTTTTTAGGTGTTTAGGTTTAATGCGAAAAAGTGACAACATTCCGCTGTAACGTATTGCTCCGTCCCTGGTAGGATCATAATGGTTCCATGTAGCCTGGGCTATGATGGCCGTTATATGTCTTTTGGTCGGCCCAGCTCTCGGAAGAGCCCCTATCCAGGAGCCTCCCCGAAGAGGGACACACCCAGCGAACCCGCTGTGCGGTAGATCTAGGGACGGAAACTCTGGCGGCGGGGCAGGCAAACCGGCCGTGCTGTCACTGACTAATGCCTGAAGGAGTTTAGAAGTGTATGCTTTTTAAGAAAGCGGGGGTAAGTATATATCTAAAGCTGCTTATCCTTAGAAGCCTTACGTGGGTCACCCGATCTCGGGTGGAACTTGCCTAGTAAATGACGCCCGTATCTGCGATATTCCAGTAAGGAATGCCGCTCGCTTGAGGTAGAGGACCGCGTAAGCAACCTTGAACCTGTGACCAGACGGGTGGTCGAAGGAATCCGACTAAATCTGGGAGTCAGGAGGTGAGGCTGACCGCAGGGTGATACTTTCCTGTGCCTCGCAGTAAGGTGTTGGCCTCTGACGGGCAGTGATGGAACTTGGTACGTAGATTGTATTTGTGACACCCAGCGGGCGACTTCGCTCTCTGACTCCCAGATTTGGACGCATTTCTCTATCCTTCCGCCTCGTCACGGACATGAAGTCGCTTGCGCGGCATCTATCTGTCGTATTGTAGGTACGCTGTATTCCGTAACTCGAAAATATCGCGGATCCGAGACGTCCTTTACTCAGCATACACCACCCGTGATCGATCGACCAACGGAACGTTTCTGAGGATAGGTGACCTCAAGACACAGGTCTACTCCTGCTTCTTGAGGAATATACATTGACATATAACCACATATAATCACAAATGGCAATAGCGTAGAATCGCATAAGAGAAAGTGTAATTTGAGTGAGGTAAACTAATTTTAAAATGACAAATAATTTTTGGAAAACTACAAAATTAAACAATAAAATGTAATATTCGATAAATATCTAGGACGATATGACAACGGAGGAAAAGGAAAATGCAGATTTATGGTTTTTCTATTGTGAGTAACAACACACAAAATATTAGGAACGTCTCGAAAAGGAGACGGCACTTCAAGAACCGTCCAGCCGATTGCCCAACATTATTAGTATGAAATGTTTTCCAAAAAGACGAAGCGTATTCGGTAACGAGATGCTATCTCTTTCCCTAGCAACTCTCGCGTGGGCACGCTGATCGGTAAAATGAGACAGCATCATATTACTTGTGTCTGATTACACTATTTCTAATTCAAAGCACGCCACCTATAAGGGCATATAACATCTCATGTATTCTATTTGCGTGTAATAATACCTTCAACCGACTCTAATAAAAATTAACAGTGGCAGTTGAAAAAAAGAATATAAACGTCGCTAGCTAAAACACTCTATTTTTTATACGAATATTTATTAATGCTCTTAACGTCCTCGAAAGGCGTTTTTTTGGTCAATAAAAACGCATATTATGCAGCATTTGCCATACATCACACAAAATCGGTTTTTATTGGGATTCTGCCAGCATGTTTGATGCTTTGCTTCTTTAACCATCTGATTTTTCGCGCCATTCTATAATAACGTATTGATTGATGAATGGAAAATCGGATATGAATATAAGATGACCCGGTTTTTTATTCGCTTCTATTCCCAATGTTAGACTACGCGGATGTAGCTTATCTTGAATAAAATGGAATAGTTACAGAATGTATGTATCCGTTATATTTTTAACCTCCGCAAATAGGACTAGGTATGTGTCATTGGCTAAATATCTGTATACTTCACTATATATAAATGCATTTATATGTTAATTGTAATTCGTTTAAAATTTTGTTATAAAACTCTTTTAAAATTTGCGGTGTGTTCTATGCAATCTTAGAGACTTGTCTTGTTTTGATTAACTTAGCTTAGATAGTAAATTAAGTTCCAATGCAACAGATAGGATACTTAACTGGCCGTTGTACTCATCTATTGTTATGTTACATATTTATAATTAACGGCTGTCTGTTTTATCCAAAATAAACGAAATTGAATTGAAATTAAGACATTAGTTGTTTGAAGAGGCTTATCACTGATGCCGACGGCCATTACTATTTATGCTAAACTTGAGACAGAATATCCCGACATGACTGGTTAAGTCCAGTTAACAGCCTTTGTAGATCAGTTTGCGAAGTGTCAAAGCTACGGGTGAACCTGTCACCCTAGGAGATTCTAAAGACTGTTGTCGTCCTATCACCTTGAGATAAACGCAGAGACTTAGGGACTAGTACAATCTACAACCAAGCTTTGCCGACAACCTGTCAGAGTCCAACGCCTTACGGCGAGGCACTGGGAATTGCCACCCAGCGGGCGGACCAACCCCTGACTCCCATATTAGGAAGGATTCCTCCATCCTTCAGTCTGGTCATGGATTCGAGGTCGCTTGCGCGCTCTCTAACTGTTGTGAGCGATAATTCTTTACACGTATTTATCCAAGGCGTCCTTTGCCCGCCATTATCATTCGGGATCGGATGGCCAATAGGTCGTTTCTAAGGGTAGGTGACATCAGGTCAACATCTATCCCCGCTAACGTAGAAAGTTACGCTCCCACATCCCCCTGGTTATTTGCCGGATTGAGCAATTTGGCTTACGCTGCACGAAGATGTTACAAGAATGCACAAACCGCCGAGTTACGCCCGAGGTTTTTCCCCAGATCTGCCCACACGATCCCAACTGTTAACGGCTGCAGGTTGCACACGGCATGCAAAGGTTAAGTCCGTCTTCATGGAGGTTACCCGATAGGAGTTGAACCAAGAGTTGGGCCGACCAAATACCACATAAAACTATCCATCACCAACCCACGCTACATGGAATAGTTGCGAACTACTTTGCATTTTTCCAAACTATTTATATTTATTTTAGGAAACCGCTTACAGTTCAAATAACCAAAAACAAAAACAGATCACGAGGTAAGTGGCTACCGACGGCTCTGTGGCTTATTAAGAAAGGGGTCCTAGAAAATACCACATAAATTATTATAGTTCATTTATGAATTATTTTCACACTATGAAATCGAAGACTTCGCAGTTGTTTGACATTATAAATAGGATTAAACGAATTTACCACGTGAAGTTATTTAGCACCCGACGTTTCGATGATGTTGCAACCGCCGTTGTCCAGGGTAGGCTAAAGTGCTGTCAGTTGTCATCCGTTTCGATCACATTTTGTGCAGTATGGTGGCTTGGTCGAACTGCGTATAATTTAAATGGCAATCAATTTCTGCCCCGGAGCAATTATTTATTTAGGCGTAGCATGCTGGTTATTGAAAACATTTGGTATATCCTGTAGATGGGTATGTTTTTTTCCCAAAAGCTTGACAATTATCAGCTTGCCCTGCCTGAATTATGCCGATGTAAAATAGCAGACACGAAACGCTTGCAGGAATAAGATGTTCTTTACAGTTGACGATTTGCTTGAAACCTAGTGTAGTGTAGATTTTATTTTTTAACAAAATTAAACAGTATAGTACACTAGGTTCACGAATTTAAACAGAATTAGTTCGTTAGGCTATTTGACAAATATATTTCTCTCAAAATTAAACAGTATAGTAGGTTAGGCTATTTGACACATATATTTCAATTATCCTCCCTAAGGTAATTGATCCCTAGTGGGATATCAACCACTAGGGATACATTTTATTTAAAATATACATATACATTTTATTTAAAATTACCGGTGAATTGTAGTAGCAGTTAGTAGTAGTAGTTCTTTATTGTGCCTATAATAAATTGCCCATAGAGCATACAATATTTTCATTTTAATATTAGTAGAGAGCGTACCAAAAGATATATTATTTTTATATTGAAGACATAACTAATTTTAATTGGCCACAATAAAATAAAAAATTGTGATTTTCACATATGCGAAAAATTCAGCAACAAAAAATAAAATATACAAAAATCAAAACAGAATTAAAACACGAAATGGAAAATATATTAAGTATCAAAACATAATTTAGTTACATAGTATCATTTTCATATTATCATATTCAACAATTAAAATTTAAAAATAGTAATCAATATCAAACCAAGGACAGAATAATATAATGTAAAAAAATAATATTAGAAGTCAATTTTGAAACTCAAAACAAATTGAAAATAATGCTTATAACAGCACATCTGTAATCGAAACAAATATAATTAAAATACCAAGGGTCCTTAGAAAAGGTATTATTTCACATAATTTAAAAAATCCTTGATGGAATAGAATGTAATTTTTATTGAAATTTCCTTTAAACTTTTTGGAAAGTTCTGTGATTCTGAATGTCTTTTATGTGATATGGAAAATTATTGAAATTATATGGCTCTGAGAATTGAGTACCTTGCCTAGCAGTGTATTGCACTCACGCATGTATTTTTTCGGGTATTTTTGTTATGAGTATCTGAACATTTAATGTATTTTTCTTTTCCGTGTAAAATTCTACTAAAAGTCTATATAAATAATGTGATGTTGTTGTCAAACAAAGCATTGTTCCACTTTCATCGACTCGACTGACTCGACAAGATCTTCTCCTACTGTGATGACACGTTCTGACTGCTGAGCAAGTTGCGTGACTTCCATCACGATGGTAGTATCTGCATCCTTGGCAGCTTGCTTTACAGCAAAATTGTCTTGCTCTAGTTTTTCAATGAGCATTATTATTATTATTTATTGTAAAACATTCATTTGCGAGGGAATGCTCTCTTTGGCATTGTGAGCGACATAGTCAAGTAGACACTTGTTGCAATGCATTTATTATTTCGACTGAAATTCTCAGCCAGACTTGGCACCATGTTCTGGCTTTTCTTCTGGGTAACCGTCAAATACAATGTACCATAGTTGTTTTTTACGTCTTCGACATAATTGACGAGAACTTTTCTCTTGACTCCCAACTCACTCGACGAAGCACAAAACCCCCATCATGGTATGGTTTATATCATCAAAGAGGAGTCAAAAACCAACTTCATAGTTTTTAGAAAAATTGAAAACATTCTTTTTTTGGATTTATTATGCCTACCCCGCATATTACTTACTGATGGAATGTTCGATGTTTGGAAAAAAGGGTTAAAAATAAAAAAGGTTACAAGGATAAATGGGACAAATGTCAAATCCCTTCATTTGGATCATTTGGATTTCCCTTCATCTATCTATTCGTAGTATTAGAACTATTTCCACCTTTCCGAGAATTATCGCGAGGCATGTTTTTTTGAGTTAATTTTACCAGGCTAAAATAATATTCCAATTGGCTAAAAAAAAGAGTTTCAAATCACCTTAAGGCGACATGTATGTAAATTTGGGCGATTACATTTTTTGCCAAATTTTGAACCGTCGTAGTGAACTAACTGATGATGTTATCAACTGAAGAAAACGACTAAGGGTATAGATATTTCAGATTTTTCAAAACGGATTGAAAATGTTGAGAAAAAAAATCTGGGAGCTTAACAGGAAATTTAAATATTAGGGTATTTTTTAACCCATCTTTCACACTAAACAGCAAGACCAAGAAGCTCAAAAAAAATTATAAGGCATTTTGACAATAGCCCCATTGGCAGAACGTCCCAGTTCCCAGGTCCCATATTCAATCCAATCTGGGCCTACGGGATTGAATTCTGTAGCATTGTTTCCCAGTCAAACATAAATATACTGCAGCACTTTCAATCCAGAATGCTCCGCATAATTGGGTTCGTCACAAACTACACACTCCATAAGGATGTTCGAATCTCAACCATCAAGGAGGAACTCCCAAAATAGTCAGAAACTACAAAGCGCGACTGATACACCACCCAAACAGCCTAGGCTCAACACTGATAGACACAAGTGACTGTCCATCTCCGAAGAAGAATCATACAAGATTTTATCTCATCAATATGCCACTGGGCATAGCTAAATAAAACAAGATTGGATAGAACATCACGCAGCTTGATCTTAAAAGAGACTTTTTACTTTTAACAAATATATTCTAATCTATTTGATATATCGCAGCGGCAATATGACGTTTATGCGGCACCGGTATGGGTGGGCGCACACTACACCCCAGCATTGCCAAGAATGTTTTGATGAAATCATAAGGCAACGTAAAAAGTCGAAGGTACATTTCAGGACTTTTTCAAGAAATAGAATTGTACGCAACTAATTTGGTACGATGTTTTTTATCCAGTTAGTAAATCTTCCTAAAGTACATCAATAACTGTTGAAATAGTCTTACAAATAGGATTTAATTTGTACATATGGCCACGCTGTCACCAGCTCGCTCGCCCCCGACTGAACCCGTTTCAAACCATATCGAGTTGTTTGGGATTAATCATTTTTCTCTAGGACTTATATGTAACTAACCCCACTAATTACTCGATTGGCATAGATGTTTACCCAAATATTAGGTATTTAAAATTATCCTGTATTTAAACGAACTGACCCGTTTAACCAGTAACCGTTATAGTCTACTAGATGTTACATGTACTATTACATCTATTAGGCCATCTGATAGCGCTAAATCGTGTTATCAGTTATCATTGCCTTATCGTCGTATCCATAAATATTTTGAAACCTAAACTCACTTTTAAAAAAAATGTCCTTGTAATAAAATCGACCCAACCCTGATAAAAACCTTTGTTATTGCCTTGAAATACTAATTACATCTCTCCTGATACTTTTCAATAGACATGCAACCCTCAGATCATGTTCTACTCAAAATAACTGGACCCCTTCGATTAGTGATTCAATTAAACAATATTTTGATGAAGAATAAAATCTATTAAATTAATTGTTCAATTAAATTATTTTTGAGCGCAAATTAATAGCATGATAAGATGACACCCAACAAAAATCTAACTAACAAATCGAACAACACTTAATGATCCTGGCAAACTCAACCTTCACTAGGTTTTAGTTAATTGTTACTTATTCAGTAGCATTTCAACTAAGATTACCGCCAAACAACTGCTTCCAGTAGGTAGACTCTCATTTTTGTGGTCCTCAGACATCAGATAGCATAAATAGGATTACTATTTTTTGTTATAAAATGACATAACTTTTTCGGCACTGGCTCAAGGAGTATAAGATAATTAATTTACATTGCTGTTGTAGGAGCTAGCGATGGCTTGGTACGCGTATTCACTACAGACCCTGGCCGCTTTGCTGAGACAAAAACACTAGCGCTCTTCGAAGAGGAAGTTCTCAAACAGCAAATTGCCTCTAAGCAGGAAATCGGCGGAGTAAAACTAACCGAGTGAGTTATTTTAAATTTTGATGTATTTTCTCAGTGTGTCCAGTAATTTTTTAATGATTTTTTAAATAATATTGTTATAGCCTCCCTGGACCTGAAGTTTTATTCGAGCCCGGAAAAGCTGATGGCCAGACAAAACTGGTGAGATCGGGAACATCCGTGAAATGCTATTCGTGGAATGCCGTGGAACAGAAATGGAGGGAAATCGGTGATGTAATGGGTGAAGCCGGACCCACCGAGGGGAAAGTCATGTTTGAGGGAAAAGTATGTCACTTAAATTATTTCATTACATGTCCCGCCCAGTGTTTCCAGGTATCTACGAATGGAATTCGCCAATTTTGCCAACCGTGGTAGCCTAAAGTAGCCATTTTGCACTTCGTGTCGATCACAGAACCAATTGCCCCTAATGATAATGAAAAAAATTTGAAAAAGCTCTCGCTACCCTATTTTTCGGAAACTCACTGACTATATAGCAAGATCTGGTCAGGATTCTTGTCTGGACTGAGCAGTGGGGAAATGTATTGTGCTACATATTGGCAAATGCAATCCGAAAACGACTTACTAACTGAATAATATATCATTAAAGGGAGTGAAAAGTCAGAAAAGTCTTAGAGTGACTATATTACATGATTTAAAATGGGAACCACACATTACTGACATAGTTAAAAGAGCAACTCTACCACATACCTTGTTCAGAAAGCCTTTTAAAAATCCATCCCCAGCACTAGTTGTAAAGATTTGTAAGTCCTATGTCCGACGCTGTTGAAGTATGGGTTTCAAATATGGAACCCACACTTTCAAAAAGATATCCACTTGCTTGAAGGAATTCAGCTCCGTTTCACAAAAATTCCATTTGGCTGCGAACTATGAAATACAAGAACCGGCTTATAAGTTTAAATCTGTCAGTGCTACAAGAGAGACGACTAAGAGGAGATATGATTGAAACCTACAAGGCGATGAGCAATCATTGCAGTTGTTTGGCCGTACCTCAAATATTTACCCGTAGCTCCAAGACACCCGCGTGGACATTCCCCAAAACTTATGAAATCGGAATTTTTATTTAATTACCGAAGAAACTTTTTTGTGAACTGTGGTGAATGACTGAAATCGACTGCCGCAAGAAGTAGTTAACAGGAAAGTTCAAAAATAATTATTACAGTTTTAAACAGACCAGATAGTTGATGGATATGGTCATATCAGCGAATTGTGCGTCCACTAACCATTTAGAAACAAATTAAAATCATGTATATAATCGTGGCTTTAAAGGGAAGGGGAGGGGGTAAATGGGTACTAATGGCGGCAAAAATGCTGTTCTAAACCTACCACAGCCTGTCTTTGTCCGGAGTCCACCGGTCAACCCACAGGAGTGTAATAATAATATTATCATGGTCCCGACTTCGGTCCTTGAGCTCCAATTGGTTACCGCCCAATCCCTGTTTTACGACGATAAACCTGACACACTAGTCTTACATCTTGAATACGGTTATACGTCGCATTTATTTATTTTGTTTTCTACTCATCCAGGAATATGATTTTGTATTCAGCGTGGACATAGAAGATGGCGCCCCTCCAATCAAATTGCCGTTTAACAAAAATCAAGATCCTTGGGTCGTAGCACAAGCTTTCATACATAAGTAAATATCCCTGCTGAATTTTTTTATGGTAATTTAACAGATAGAAATTACATATTCCCTATGTTGTGTTTTTAGGAATAATTTGCCGCAAGTGTACTTGGAGCAAGTGGCCAATTTTATCGTAACAAATGCAGGACAAACTGGAGCCGTTGATACTAATAGGTACTGTACTAAAAGCATCTCAAACTCATCATTTCTATATTTTTTTACAAGTGTTGGTTCCAAAATATCGCAGCTATCTCTTGTCATGTAATTTCTTGTGGTTATTGCCATATGGAGGTTTGCCCTCGAACAGCGTTTCCTAACCTGTGGTCCCCGGACCCCTGGGGGTCCGCGAGTATATCCGTGGGGGTCCCCAGGCTCGTCTCTGGACTATATAAAAGTAATAAATATATCCTACCAAAAAGTGTCATAACCGCGACCGCTATGTATGGCGTATGCCCGCTGGCAGGCGGAGCAGATGAGTGAGCGAAGGATTCGGCCTTAATAGCCTTCACGCGACCCCCCCACCCAAGCGCAGGCGGGGGGCCGCGCCCTCTGTCTGCGCTCGCCGCCCGCGCCACTTCATTAGTTCATTGTCTCGCGTGACGACTAGTGCACATTTTTTTTCTGTTGTGTTAGAGTTTACTGAACTCTAGTGCTTACGTTTTTTGAGTGATTATAACAATGAAACGTTGGTTGAAATCAAATGCCTCCACATTGGATGAAGCAAACAAAGGCCCTTCGAACTCAAAGGTGAAACGCCATAAGTTTTCAGACGAATACTTAGGTTTTGTTTTCACGAGTACAAATTTAAATGGGAAGAAAGACCTCAGTGCGCCATATACTGTGAAGTTCTGTCGAATGAGTCATTGAAACCGGTCAAACTCCGACGTCACTTAGTAACTAGACACAAAGAATACCATGACAAATCTAAAGCGTTTTTCAAATTAAATGCATGTGAATTAGAACGAAGCAAAAAAACAATGATTAAGTTTGCTACTGGGACCAATAACGAAAGTGCTGTATTAGCATCCTATCAAGTATCCTTGTTGGTTGCAAAAAGTGGTAAACCCCACACGATAACTGAAGAATTGATATTACCAGCTGCTAAAATGATGGTTTCTGCTATATTGGGAGACAAAAGCTGCGAAAGAATTGCACATAATATCCTTATCCAACAACAAAGTGAAGAACAGAATTGATGAAATATCAGGAATTGTTTAAGAGCAACTGGTTGTCAACGTTAAAGCAAGCAGATTTTATTTTTACAATTAGATGAGAGCACTGATATTAGCAATGATGCAAACTTGCTTACATTTGTTCATTACGAACATAAATGAGGATGTTTTATTCTGTATATCTGCCTTCGCGCACTTGGGTAAAGCAATATTTGAAGTATTAAACAATTTTATGTCGACTATGTGAAGAATATCAATCAATCTATTATCTGGAACCATTGCTGTATTCATAGGGAGGCGTTAGCTGCTAAGAATATGCCAGAAAAATTGAAAACAGTGTTAGAGGATCTATTGCAGGTGGTGAATTTTATCAAAGCTAGGCCTCTAAATTCCCATATTTTCAGTATGATTTGTGAAGAGATGGGAATCATTCATAAACAGTTGTTGTTGCATGCTGAAGTGTGTTGGTTATTTCGTGGCAAAGTTGTGTTGCGTGTTTTTCAACTAAGAGTTGAGATCAGAAAGTTCTTTTTGAAAAATTCAACAGGAGGCGTAAATAAACATGCTTTTCACTTCAATAACTTTGGATGGCTCATAATGGCAACCTATTTAGCTGACATCTTTAGTGCCCTCTAAGCTGAACTCAGTATTTACAATATTTAATATGTAGACATAAAACAATATATAGACATATAACAATATTTTCAAAGCTGATGCTAAAATTGAAACAATGTTGAAAAAGCTAGATCTATGGACAAATCGTGCACTTCAAAAAATTACAATCATTTTTCTACACTCTGAAGTGATGTCACCAGCAGTGACATCACTTCAGAGTGTGAAGTGGAGTGGGACTCTGGTGAAGTGATGTCACCAGCAGATGTACAAGACAAAATTATTAAACACCTCCGTATTGAGTTCTTCATTTCGAGATTATTTCCCAGAACCCGA
>JAOPUG010000333.1:20839959-20850055 GCA_027564375.1 Micropterix facetella | reverse complement strand
GGTGATAGAACGATCAATATCGTTAAAACGCTCCGGGGTGGACGGGTCCGCCCGTAGCAGGCGACACATCATAATGTTCCATATGTCTCTGAAGATAGATGCTAAATATTGCTAAAGGCAGGGGCACTTTTTATACACTAAGTACGGAATACCATCGAGACCCGGAGTGTTTAATAATTAGACGAAATAATTTTGTGGGAATTTTGTTTCTTTTCAATTTGTATCAATAAAATACCTACCTGCTATCACAAAATTATCAATAATCTGACCAGCCGTTTCGCTGGTCAGATTATTAAAAATATCTGTTCAATTATCTGATAGATAGTTTGTTTACCATGAAGATTTTTATCCTTTGTTTACCAAGGTCGCCAGACTAAGTGCCAGATACGAAGTTAACTATGGCGTTTTTCCTTATTCTTTAAAAAATCATACAATTATCAAAAACGACATCTACCACATACGATGGTTGAAATTGGTACATTTCTTCTTAATTCCGATATGAAAAAGGAAAAAAGGTAGTAACTGGAAGTATTCTACCTTCAGTTGCGGCACATTTGTATTAAATTGCAATTTTTTGGTGGATAAAAGTGAAAATAGCCAAAATGTCAGATACGATAGTTGACTATGGAAGGGACGAATGTATTATTTAATTCTCCTAATTCGTTAACAAGACGGGCATCAATCGTGTTGCCTTTACCACTAATCTAATTCAGAAAAACGCATACCTGTACATCAGTCTGTATACGCGGTGCGACCCATATGAGACTGGATATCGCCTCAGCCAAACCGTCATCGAGATCTTTCATTTGAGTTACTAGGCCGAAACGCGCCAACAGAAGATCACAGTACATCTCTACTACCTCCATCGCTTCCACCATGTAGTCCTCACTAAAAAGGGAACAAAATTATAAGACTACGATAGAAATGCTGCCAAAAGCATTTCAATAACCAACCGTATGATGTACTCCACTCGTATTTTCGCTCTCTCCGCCTTTCCAGCGGCAATATAATCGGCTATTTCCTTCCTAGCCTTTTGGGCCAACTCAGTTTTCTTCTTTTCTAACAGTTTCAATCGATTAATCGCCAGCCGAAGGTGAGTTTTGAGCTTCGTGTAATTAGGACCGCTAGAAAACATCTTGAAAACACACAAAATTTAACCAATCGTTTAGATTGGAAAATCTTTTATCTAAACTATGATTTCACTTCACTAAAACCTTGCAAATGATGTAATTAAGATTAGTTTAAACAAAAAACGCGATCGCCCAAATGAGTCATCCCAATAAACAACACGAAATTGAAATGACCAAAGAAATGACAAACCCCACTGAGAAACGTCATCCCGTAAATAAGTCAATTGCCATTTGAAAAAATATATAATAATATATTCTTCAAATTGCATGCATTTGAATTAAATCACATAAAAATTCCACGAGACAAAACCTAGAAAGTCGCAATGAATCATATTATGGAGATCTATAAATCGAAACCATTTTATTTTCATCGATAAATGAAATAAAGCAATAAAATAAATGGTCACGTTTATGCGAATAGTTCAACGCAGCCTCTACATAACGATTCGTTAGCCGCCATCTTTGACTGTACTAGTATGGGCGGATTGTTATCATAGATACTTTTTGTTTTGAAGAGCCCGCCATTAGTTAATGCGACAGATGGCGCTGCTGAATTTAATAGTGAGGTATTTTGTTGCTAATAGCATATACACGCTATTTCTTTGTTGGAAACTACATTAGAATATTTAATGTTCAGTACATAGGTATATATTTATTGTACTCGAAAATAGTAATCAAACTTATTTAGCGATGCCTTTTTTAAAGGCGAAGATCTTTTTAATAAAAAAAAGACTGCACAAACCGTCAAAAATAAAATTTTAGCAAAGAATCGGTTAGTTTGTGTAGATTTTTTTATATACCTACTTCTATAATTTTCATTCATAATAAATAATATTATAGAGCTCCAAGAATATGTTTTTCCCAAGGACTCATAAATAACCAATAGCGATAAAATACATCGCTAGTTGCGCACGCCATAATGCCTGGAGTTTTATCGTGTATTTAGTGCGATTTATTTCCGAAATAATTCGTTAATTTTATAATGATATGCATTTGTTTTGAGTTTATAATCACGTTTTAACAATAATTATGGCGTAAGGCTAGTTATTTCTCCGAGATTATTGCTTTTGGTGTGATGAAAGAGGGTTGGCGTTTTCGCGAGTGAGATGCAGCGATGAATGTAGGACATTTTCGTAACGATGTTTTGGCGGATTATTGCATTTCGGATGTTGTTTTGTGCTTTTTATCGGTGGATTTATGTTTTGTATACAACGCACGCGATTTTGTCCTATTTATTTGAGAATTGCGGGCGATCCGACATAATTTGCTGATGGAAATGGCGGAGATCGTTTCGTCGATTGACGTGTCTGGCCGTAATTTTGTGCTTTACTCGATAAATCCGCCGAAACAGAAGTGAAACAAGCGTCAATTCATTTTTTGAGGTTCTAAATGATGCGGCTTTAAAGTGGTTGCCATTTTCGAACAATTTATTCTGTCTTCTGTATTGTTTTTTTTTTTCAGTTCCTCCTGTAAAAAATGGCTCAATACAATCAGTTATTGGGACAACAAATATCAGTGGAAGACTTACGAAGGTTTTATCCGAATTTTTGTGTCGATAACACTACTAGTATCATATTTAATACTGATGAGCAACAGTACGGACAGCAGCAGGTTTGTAGTATTCATTTTTGTAAAAGCTAGGATTTCGTTAGTGACAGGATACTTGGCTGGGGCTTCTAAAAAGGCCTTGGCTAAAACACATACTAAATGCTGAATTTTGCACTATTTTCCGACAGAATAATTTATTGATTCATTTTGCACTTTAATGATTTCAATTTGGTGAACATCTCTAAGGCGTTTGGTTAAGTTAGTTTTTAAAAACAATTTAGTGGCGGTCCATTTAGAATACCCACACTGATATTTTGTAAGCAGAGAAGCTAAATCACTTCAACAGTCTTAGCCCTGCGTAAGGTCGCAGTGTAAATAAACCGTGTTAATGAGTGTCCCCACTTAAAGCTATCGTGAGGTGGAAGTGATGACCGAGAGGGAAAATTCGCTCCCAGTAAGCGCTCAGCGGGGGTTTATGCATTTTAATCAGGCGACTTGTTTATGCTATCGAACATTTTTTTATTTAGTAGATATACCTACTGTTTTAGAAAGGAAACAGCCATGACTCGACAGTGGCAGCGATGGAATTTTTAATAGATTGAAGGCATCGTCTCATCGGTTGTTTTATTTACACCGCGGTAGGTTTATTTACACATTGGTCTAAAACTGCATGTAAAAGTAAGAACAAGACAGAAATTCCAATGGCTATAGCTGCTATCTTGCTTGACCTAGAATCGCCAAGTGATTCTGTGTAACATTTTGCTTCGTGAAGACGTACGAGGGTTTCCGCTGCTGCATCGCCTGTATTGGTCGAGTCTTCGATTGGTCGCCGGTACGAGTCGTAGTCGGGGATACAAAATGACTCGTATGGAATAAGTTACAAGTGCCCGCGGTTGCGCTTTTACTTCGGCGGAGATGGAATCGTACGGCAAGCCGCACTTCTCATGCACATTTTTGCACTTCTCCTGCCCCGCTGACAGTTCTTCACTGCTGGCTCGCGCGGGCAAAAATTGTGCTTTTTTTCAATGTATAAATATCTATTAAATATAAAAAAAATCATCATATTCGTTTTTAATAGCAGCGAGAATATCGATCGTCCCGTCGGCTAACCGATCAGGCAGTTCGTTTGGACACAAGCATGTTTAAAATGACCGCAGCAATGGAACCAGCGGTGTTTTGTTTTTGTTAGAATTTAAGTATCGCAAATGGCGTATTGCAAAAACAAAGCGAGGAGGGGCTAACTTGCCGCATGTGCAGTTGGTGGTGCAGCATGCGGAGCGGCAGCGTGGCATCCTGGTGTCGGAGGGCGGACCGCCGCAGATTGTGGTGGAGAGCATGGGGGTGGGCGGCGGCGGCGTGGCCTACCAGCCGCAGCTATTCCTGATCCGCAGCGAGCCACCGCCCCCACCGCCACCGGAGCCGCCTGCGCAGCCGCCGCTGCCGCCCGACGACTACGGCCGGCCGCCGCCGCCCCGACGCCGCCCTGACCACAACCAGGTGCGCCTTTTGTTTCCCTGACACCGTGCGTCTAATATTACGTTCCCCTTATTAGCATTTTATCACAGTCTTTCAGACCCGCCCTCGGATGACTCCATGCTTTTCTATATAATTCGGTAACTGTTGATTTACAACTTTTTTTTATGCACAGATCGATTCTTCGATGTCGATTTTTTAAATTAACCTTATTTTGCATACTCGCTAGCTTTAGAAGCCTTTATTTCAACATAGAATAATGACATTTCCAGTAGCGATTAAAAAAAACATCTAACGATGATACGAACGGATTACGATTGTTGCAAGTTTGCAAAGTTAAGTTTGCAGAAAATTAGTTTTGTAGCTCATCTTTAGTACCCGCCTACTCGACGAATACGCAATATCTACTACGGATAGATTGTATATTTCGATCGTACTGAAAAATAATAAACTTCAGAACTGCCCTAATCCATGTTTTTATGATATTTTATGCTCGTCATATTAGTCCACTTTTTGGCCCCCTATTTGTTTTAACCGAGGATTACTCCCTAATGATATACTTCGACATCTAGAAATCTTCTTTTAAACGAGCGTCGTCTTTCATAGCGATATTGATCGTAGGTTATGTAAATTTACTTCGTAGATCGCTCATTTTCGAAGAGACTAGCGTTCGGGTTACTCTTATTCGTAATGTCCCGATGAGATCTATATTTTGGCAGCAATGCTAATTCCAGATTTATTAACAATATTTCGAGAGCCGTTTCTTTAAATAGTCATATCAGAGGCCGAGCTTCAGAACGGCCTGCCATTTTTGACAATGACTATGATCATTTAACATTACGATACCTTCTCATCGAGTCCTGAGCTTTCCCATTTCCGGCAATTAAAAAAATAAGACGATCTTTGAAATGAAATATTTGCGGCTATTTCAACGAGTGGGATGAACCCGAGCAGGTGTACTACGCGTCGGACGCGAGCGCAGCGAACGTCAACAGCGTGCGCGGAATGGAGACCGCGCTGGTGCTGCATGCGCCCGCACTCGTCGCGCAGCAGCAGCGACCGCAGCAGCCGCGCCCCGCTCTCGCCGTACGTCGCCCACCCATTTGCTCGCACGAAAGCGTCTCCCTGCACTGCAACCCTCTTAATAGTTTCACCCCGCTTTGTTATCAGTCGTAGTTACTTTTCCGTTCCTTTCTATCGGTGTGCGTATTCGGCTTCCTATTTTGGAATTCTTCGGTAGTAACTTAGTTCTTTTAGGTTTTGCGAAACGGTAGTTTTTTGGTTAAAATATATTTACGAGTGAAAAACCACTAATAATTTGAGCATTAGTGACTTTTCATCATCTGAAGATATGCTCAAAGCCAAGACATTATCCTCAGGGTGATTAAATCTGATTGTAGAAATAGTAGCGATGGAAAACATACTTTTGGGACAAATTGTAAGATAAAGTCGAGTGCGTAAACCGAGCTTAATTACATGCATATTATGATTTGTATTGGCCTTTATAGAAATTAATGCACATCCGAACGATCTGTTACCATTTTAAAATATTTTCACATTTTAATGAACTTCCTTATCCAGCTCGATCACGATCACGGTATGGCTTCTCATTGCTACCAAAAAATGACTGATTCTTATAAAATAGTGCTTTTTATCATTCTTTGTATATTATATCTAATATTTTATTGTAAGTGTAAATTTTTACTATCGATTTATTCTTAGATCATTTTCTTTTTATAAAGTAGTGAAATTATTTTATTAGAAATAAATTTGCATAATAATATTGCATGATTATTGGGTCTATACTGCTCTATATTAATATTGCGATACGGGTCGTACTATGTGAAGTTCAATTTGATTTCTATTTACACTTATTTTTTCTTGAAAATAGTGTATATTCGTTGTAACGATGAGAATTTAGAAAAGACAAAGCAGAAAAGACAATACACAGTACTACACCATTTTATAGATTACTGTATAAAGGCATGATTATGGTGATACATACATATGCTCAAATAGGTGCCTAATTAACAATCACTCAACACTCATTCTGTGTCTGATCTCTTGTGTTTGGATTGTATAGGCACCGTGCGGAGGTTCGCCTAAGGCCAAAGCTCCCAAAAAACGCGTTTACTCTCGGAAGAATCCCAAAGCGCAAATGGCCGAGGGCCAGTACGGCGACGGCGCCCAGTGCAGCGGCTTTCAGTCTTCCCAGGTTTGTCAGAGCATGCAATTTTAAGCCGACGCACGGTGCCCTTGTCTCGCTATCTTACTCTTACCATGTTGTTTGTCTTTGTTTTGTTTTTTCGGTGTCGCCGCGCATGAATATCGAATTGTAATAATTTTGTTGATTAGCCTCCCGGCGTGCGTTTTGTTACTCAATTTAAAGCTTTTAAGCGTGAGCCGTTATTTTAAATAACAATATTATTATTAACATAGACTGCACTTATTAATTGCCAATATATTAAATATCAAGGCACAATTTGAGAGCTTTATTGTGTTATTAATTCTATATTACATACTATTTATCAACTCCTGGCATCTCCCTAAGGAATGGGGTATAACATTTTGTTGCACATTATAGTGATTTGCAGTATAGTACACCCTCATAAATCTACTGTTCCTTAATAATCTGCAAAATTTTACTAAAATGTATTTGTATCATTTAACTCTTATCAACTAGTAGCATCCTTACTTTAGGGAAACAAATGTTTTGGCTTCCTTATATATGGAATATTTTATGTTTTTCGGCAATTGGTTAAAACAGAACATTCCAACGTAATTAGGGTCTCTCCTTAAAATTTCATGATTAGGATGAAGTAAATAATAAGTTGTCCTCGACCTTCTGAAGTTATTATGTATAATCTGCTGGTTTTTAAATAAATGTCCTTAACTAATAGCTTAATGAAGCAAAGCTGCAGGGTGAGTATGTTGAGATTACTGAAAGACCCACGACTTGACTGAAAATTATCTATGTTATGTATTTAAGATTCTTATAGCGTGTCTGCAGATAATCCGGCACGCCCAGAAATCTGCATTTTTTTGAGCTGCTGTAGTCTCAAACCTATGCTCTAAAATCCGCTTTGTAGTCCGAACTGGTACTCTATAATCCTCCATTTGATTATTCTACAACTCCATTCACACATTGCTGCCGCACTTTTGATATGATATCCGATATCGCATTGTGTCATTTCACTTTATTTGACCTTGATCATAGGTAATGGGTGCGATCCAACACCCCTGTAATACTAAGGCCAGATCACAGGAAACAGTGGGCGCATGATGTCATTAACGTACTTGTGACAGCAAAAAACACACACAAGTCGCTGTATCTACAAAACACGGTCGAGTGCATTTTCTTAATATTTGAACAGTATTGTGACCATAATATATACAATATTGCTTGCCAGTAAAATTGTATATGCATGTTTCAGATAGATATAAAAGTGAAAGAACAAGTGGTGTTTACTCCCAAACTCTCGAAATCTTTCTCCACGGAACAGATTAGAATTTTAAAGAAAAATAATTGTAATTACCCTTTCTACTGTTTAATCATTATATTTATTCATGCAAAAAACCTCTTGGTCGACAATGAAAATAAAAACAACAAAACTCTTTAATTCAGTTAAGTTTAAGTCAAACAATTATTAAGATTTAAAACAAACTATTGTTTACAATGTGAATATTATACATTTACTAAATTAGCCAGAAATCTGTGGGTCATTAGAATGGGGGATGCGGATGGAATAATGAACTACTTTGAATTCCCTGACAATGGTTGAGAATGTTTAATGGAAAAGAGTTGGCTGGTTGACGAGTGAAGCATGTTACCTCTAGTATCTGATCAGGATCTGAAACAATGAGATATTTTATATTATTTGCCAGAGAAAATAAAATTCCCTACTAGTAGTTGATAGCAAGTTATGACAACATTTTTCAAAGTCCAAATAATTTTTTTTTTAAATAACGGTAATGTAATTTTATTTCCATTCGAATTAATAAATGGTGGAATTGTCAAAATATTTTACTTTACGGTGTTTGTGATTGCACTGGTGCACGCAGACTCGTAAAAGGTATGTGGTAGAATTTGCTCTTTTAGCTATGTCAGCGATATTTAGTTCTCATTTTAAACCATGCCATATGGTCACTCCGAGATCTTTCTAATTGGTTATTTCCTTTAATAAGGTCTAGTAGCTTCGTTGCTAATAAGGACTAGTAGCTTAGGGCACCATGCCTGGTCACATGCATAAATACATAAGATTTCTACAGCCATCCCTCTCAATTTTATGATTAAAGCAATTAATGAATGAAATGTGCCACCCCTATCCAGGAGTGGTCCTGAAAGGTAAACCAAATACGTCAGGGGATACATTTTTGAGGTTGAGGAGCACCTGTCTTTGAGGATCTGGGGTTGTGAGAGCAGTAAATGGTATTTTATATCGTTCATCCATAATATTTATCTGTCAAATCGCTCACTTTCACAAAATTCCAAAGAAACACTTTAATAATGTAAATTATATATTTTTTCACAAAATTCATGACAAATTTAGTATTGTAACCGAAAGGGACCATTCGGTGTGGCAACCGTGAAGTGTCCTCTCCGTTTTATGGTTAAAGCAAAATTAAAAGCCTCTGGGAAATCATACCAGTAGTTTCGCCCCCCCCCCCTCCCCAGGCCGGGTTACACTCATAAAACTGCAGGGTTTGTAATACAATCCCTCGCCATTTTAGGGTTAAAACCAAAGTAAAAACTAATCCGAAGATATTAGCGTTTAAACATGTGTGCCACATTTTAGAGAAATCTAACCGGTAGTTTAGGCTCGAGCTGCAGTAACACAGAATAATATACTGACAGACATGTTTTTTTAGAAACCACTTTTTTTGGTTCGTACGATCTCAAAATATGTAAATCTACTGAAATCTGACAATCGAATCTCACAATCGAAATATCACAATACTTTCCACTACCTAAGTTTATATAGGAAAGGTAAAGAATGTAGTTGGAATGTAGAATGTAAATGTGTCAGGCCTCTTAATCTGTAAATTACAAATAGCCATTGTTCCAATGTTATTTACAAAATGGCCTTAGATTCTCTTTCTTTTCATTCATTGTGTTGTATAATTAATTAAACCATTTGTTTATCGTGTATTATAAAAATTGTAGTATTAAATTTGCATCAATTTTTTTGTTTGAATTGTTGTTTAATTTTTAATTGATTAAAAAATTGTGTTTATTGGTCTGTAGTAGAACAATGGTGGTGGCATTATGTAAATGTATTTTGGGTTTGTAGCGAGGGCATGATGCGTCACATAATCTAAATAATAGTTACATAAAGGTTTAATTTTGATGTGATTAAAGTTTTTCGATTTTCCATGATGCAGACCCTTAAGATTCATTTCAACAAGGACATTAGCTTGTTTGCGTTCATCTAAATATGTGTGCCATAATTTTAGTGTAATAAACCAAACTATAAATCCAATAACCCTTTTATTCATACTCTTGGGGCTGTTCTTAAAATTTGTCATGCTCTTTTTAGGACTCCTCCTCCCCAAACTCTTCTCTGATCAAACTTCATCACAATCTCCTTAACCCCACCCCCCAATATTACATAAAAACATAATACTTGGGTAATATAAAACACAAAAACCAAAACAAAGTTGCATAGGTAATTTAAAACAATAAGTAATCATTCGAACCTAATGTGGCTGTCTGCATCATTGACAAGCAGTTTCTCTGTTCGGAAAAAGGTCAAGTCTTTGGAAATCCCGTAAACCCAAAATAATGGTTTATAGAAAAATTTCAGTTTTTAAAGCCCATTATTTTTACTGCACGCTGATATATTATGCGCATTTAGGACCTTACAGTATTTTTATGTCATTTCTTTAAAAAGAAGTACACCATTTTTATTTTCTCCCTTCACTTAGTTACTCTACATATATATATA
>JAOPUG010000333.1:20782321-20794058 GCA_027564375.1 Micropterix facetella | reverse complement strand
TATGTGTATGTGTGTATGTGTGTATGTGTGTATGTGTGTATGTGTGTATGTGTGTGTGTGTGTGTGTGTGTGTTTGTCACCATATGTCGTCAAGATTTTGGAAATCCGCAATTGAGGTTTAGATGGAAAGCGGGTTTCTCGTTAATCATATGAAGAGCCTTTTGAGCCTTAAAAATGGATTAAAATAAGTATTCTCCGTACTGCCCCAGCTTACTGTGTCCCTAACAGATGACAGACTGAGCGAGTGCATAGTATGTCGATTTTAACAGAGTGGCTCAATCTGTCACGTATATTCTTAAATATTATTTTTTTTCTTTAATTACGCCAAAGTAAATAGTATATTTGAATTCCTAAATATTTTGTTAAAGTTTGTTCTTTCAGCTGACATAAACAGTTTATTCAGTCGCAGTTGTGCATTTTCATAACATCCATTGAGTAATTTGAATGTCTCAATGAGTTCGCCTCTTGCACTTGAGTTATTTTAACCGAGTTAACCTGTCTTCGTAGTTTAATAATCTTCTAGCTTTAGCTCACAATATATCCTCAACAGTTAGGGAAATTGAGAATGAGACGAAAAATCCGCCTAATTAATTATTTCTTTTATGGCAGCATGCGAAAGCCGAGCAGGAAGAGGAATATATTTCGAACACTCTATTAAAGAAAATACAAGCATTGAAGAAAGAGAAAGAAACATTGGCGCATCACTACGAGAGGGAGGAGGAATGTCTCACCAACGACTTATCTAGGAAATTAAACCAGGTCAGCACCATCAAAGTAGAAGTGGAGTGGCGCTTATCACAAAGCTAACAATCGTTTTGTCCGTCCAGTTGCAACAAGAGAAATGCCGGCTGGAGCAGACGCTGGAGCAGGAACAGGAGTGCCTCGTCAATAAACTGATGCGGAAGATCGAGAAGCTGGAGGCAGAGACCCTCGCCAAGCAGACAAACCTCGAGCAGCTGCGCAGGGAGAAGGTAGCCCCTGCTCGTCCCTCTTCATTTTCATTCCATTCCATTCTATTGTCGGTTTGGATTCTCTATTGAGCAGTGACACTTCATTTTTATTTTAGGTTGAATTGGAGAATACTTTGGAGCAAGAGCAGGAAGCACTAGTGAATAGATTATGGAAACGAATGGATAAACTTGAGGCTGAAAAGAGATCATTACAGATTAAGTTAGATCAGCCCGTTTCCGATCCGTCCAGTCCTAGGTAAATATTATATTTATAGAGTTTGCAAACATTAAGTTCTACGATAAGATCTACCTTTCTCGTTTCCATTTCACGCTCGTACGTCCATCGATGAATTACGAATCGAGCAACATTTTCATTTTCAGAGATATAAACAACGGCGACACCGCATCGAACCTTAGCAACCATATTCAAACTTTGAGATCTGAAGTTGTCAAACTGAGGTAATTTTTAACTTTATTGACTATCGTCTGTATATGCCGCATGCGAAGGAGCAAAACTTAAAGGAAATTCAATATTAAAAAAGGTTATTGGAATTCATTACAGAAACCAACTGGCAATATCTCAAAATGAAAATAAAGAAAAAATGCAAAGATACGCAATGGAAGAGAAGAATATACGCGAAGAGAATATACGCCTGCAAAGAAGGCTGCAATTAGAGGTAATTCAATTAGCATTCGATTTATTGTCTGTTTTATTGTGTGATATTGAAGTTTATTTAATGAAATAATTCATAGGTGGAAAGACGCGAGGCTCTGTGTCGCCATTTATCCGAAAGCGAGTCTTCCCTGGAGATGGAGGAGGAGAGGCAATTCAATGAAGCGCTCAGCGTAAGTACCACGATTAGTCCTGAGCGTAGACTGTAGAAAAGGAATATACGAGATATGGCTATTTAAGACGGGACTGGCCGCCTTAAAAGCAATAGGACTTGCGAATAATTGATAGATATGAGTAATTTAAGAGCTTCTCAATGCAGTAGCCCGTTAATTTCAAATTCCCTAATAAATCTATGGCAAAAAGGTTGCTATTATTTACTGAGGTGTACGGAAATGGTCCTATGTCATCTATGCAAATTTTTGAAGAAGGTTGAAGTAGACAAACGTCTGGCCCTTGCAGTCACATAATAGTCGTTGAAAACCTTCCCCAAGTCGGTAAAGGGTGGCTATGATGCCCAAAATAGCTTCGTCTTTGGATATGGAGATACGGACAGGAAATCGGGTTAGATTAGATCGTACCATCCCAGCCAGGAGTCACCCTGACCCGGTCCGCCAGTATACCAGAGGGCATATTATGGTTGGGGATAAGAACACCCGCTCTATGAAAGGTGGGGATGTGAGAATTGTCGACACCATTTAACAAGCTAAAGCCATTATTGGAATACAGGTGAATTAGAATATGGGCAAGGGAGAGTAGAATAATGTTTTCCTTTTCTTCAGTTTCAAAGTAGCTATCCAGTTGTAATGATATTGTATGATGGAATTGTTATTTTGGAACATCACCTTCTTCCAGATGACTTTCCAATTGTCAGATTTTTGTGTCTTTCGGTTAGTTTCGTTGCGTTGCCGTTTCTTCTCATTCCTTCATTGTCATAACGTAGTTTCCGTCTTTCTTCAATTGCTGTTACATACCTACACGATGTCGCTCTTATATCCATTTAATTTCCTTCTGATTGTTGGTCAGTGATCTTAACAGGTATGGTGACTTATTTTTTCTCATAGATCGAGATATAGCCTTCAAACTATTATCGTCGTCGCCAATGTGGTAATAATTTATGGTCCCAAATCTAGTTTCATGCTGCAACGCTTGTGTTGCCGCGTGTTTCCGTATGTCCATTTTGCGAATTTTCTTTCTCATTCCACACAGAAGCCGCCAGCGAATGAATAAATTTAAATCCAGTGAATCAAGAAAAAATACTTGGGTATGACTTTTTTTCCATTTAGCGAACTCAATCCAATTTGCGAGGCGCACAGAAGCCATTTATTCAATCTTTTATATTTTCACCAATTCACAACAAGCCACTCATTTGCAATAGGCACAGAATATAATAATGTATTTTCACAAAATTCACTACACTTTCATGTTCACCCCCATAAAATTAAATTCATAAATTCAAAAATTCACCAAAATCACAATCATAAAATACTTATTTTGCGACTTTTGTTTAATGTTTTTGTGGCAGGGTGTGATGATTTACCATTTCTCAGTCTTTTCAGTCACACTTCGTTTTTTCCTATCCGATTTCTTCCAGTTCATTCCGTGGTTTTCTTGCAAAGTTTCTTCTCTTCTTTATTTCCCATTTATAAGGTTTAATTTTTTTTGTTTCTCATTTTTTTTATTGTTCTGTTAGATATTGTTGCCGAGACTTTTTAAAAAAGATTTTTATATATATTATCGCCAAAAATCAATAAAATGAATTAATCAGTAATAAATAATTGAAGTTGCTTCTCTGAAAATCCGTCGACAATGCATGCGTCCGCGGCGCCTCGGGTTTTTGCCACTGTACGTAGTTGTCGCATTCGGCCCATTCGAGCACGGCTAAAAAATCAGCGGCAATAAATGACGCATTTCGCTGACAGTGGCTGGAATAGGGCAAGACAATCCCAAAAAAACATCCACAGCGAACAAGACACTTCACATTACACAAAACACATTGGCTTGCTCAAACAAAAATAAATGAGCGGGAAAAAATAAAGGAATATCTTAATGTCTGCGACACTCAAAACGTGACCACTTTCTGACTCCTGCCAAGATACTGAGATACCGATAGGAAAACGGGTTTATTATCGTTTAATTCTATTTCCACCACTCTATTTTTTGACCTTGAAGATTTGAATTGACGTTGAATTTGTAAATATTCCCTAGCCCCCCAGGTCATCGTAATATTTGAGAGATTTTTATACATCTCAATCAGGTCCTCTCCTTCACTTATTTGTTTGAGAGTATTCCGTCCAAGTGATTCCAAACGTTCTTCGTAATTCCTATTTAGGCCCACTGGCATTTTGGTTGCCCTTCGCTGCATTTTTCAAGTAGGGGTTGCAGAGCCGATAGCCATACTCAAGAGTAGGTAGAAGAAGAATAGGAGTAGAGTTGGCTCTTAGCAATTGCAACTGTATTATTTTCCTATTTGAGATCATCATTAATTATTATTCCAAGATCTTTTCGTATCTCAACTGCTTCTAATTGAGCATTTGCCAAAAAATATTGTTGTCGGGGTTGCTTTTCCCAATATGAAGCACTACATATTTCTCAGTGTTCAAGTTAAACAAACCAATCTTCTGTCCACGCTTTGATCTTGTCAAGTATTTTTCACCGCAAAAGGAAGCCAATGTTTTTTTTTTCCACTTAAAGTTTCTGTGGTGGGTTTTTTTATTTTCAAGATCATTTACATTAGGTAAATTTTCTAAAATAAAATTAATCAAATGAAGCCGCTGTAAATATATTTCTATGTTACGGGATAAATGTTATATAAGGTTGGGATGCCCCTAAACGACATGATTCTCGCTAAATCCTTACTATTTAATGGACAAAATTAAAGTCATCGCTTAAAAATCAAACGGTTCAATATCTACCACTGCTGATTGAGCACAACTGAGGAGGGTTTCACACTACACACCTTAAATAAGCCGCCAAGTGTTCCCGATTGGCCGATGGTGCCTGCTGCCGTCACCAGTGAATACTTCATGGTTGAATGACCTCAGGATCATCATGCCCAATCCAAATGTATCTACATCATTAGACAGTGTGTTGACTAGTTGCACGGCCCTGCCTATAGGCGTTATAATCTATGCAGTAGCAGCAGCAGTTTACCGCCTACCCACAGAACAACGGGTGATGACTGACAGTACTTTAGTCTACCCTAGACAACGGCGGTTGCAACATCGCCGAAACGTCGGGTGCTGAAAAACCATGCGGTAAATTCGTTAATCTTATCTACAATAATTAAATTGTTTTGAAATAGTACACTTTCAAGTTCCATTTTGAAATAGCCACACCTAAAGAGGACAATAAAATTCTGATATTATAATATAACAATCATGAATTTAGTAGATGAATGGAAGTGGGGCATAATAAGTTCTTTGTGCGGGGAAAGGACAACCTGTTTATATATTGTAACTACAGTAGAAACTCTTTATTCTGGCATTCTACTTTTCGGCACATTCTGTAATCCGGTACTGATTGAGCTGTCCACATTCGGATTTTTTCAGGTGGATTCCTGCATTTGTTGATCTTGATGGCATGTCCCACGCTGTTGTCCTTGTGTGTTGTTCCCTTTTCTAACCGGTTACAAATCACATTTGCACAATGTCTCGAACCCTAGCACGAGTTCTTCAAGTGCCAATAAAACTAATAAGCATAAGCATGTCACTCTCAATATACAGCAAAAACTAGAAATAATTAATCGTCTCAAAAAAGTTGAAAACCGGAACTCTATAATGCTAATTTTAATATTGGTTCTTCGACTATTTAGGAACTTAAGAAGTTTGCTGCTCAAGCTGTTACATCAAAGAATACGGAATCAAGACACACATTGAAAAAACCTAAACTTGAAATTCTTGATTATGTCTTGTACACTTGTTTTCGTGCAAAACGATCTGAGATTAAAGAGCTTCTACTTCACAGAAGAATAATGCTACTTAATTTGATGAGTCTGCAGAGAAAGAGGGTAGTTTATTTATAACATGGTAGATGTATCTGTCTGGTTTTCGAGTGACCGTCCCAGTACTTCACAGTACACGTTGAACCTCATGCTCACCTCACAGTAGTACACTTTGAACCTCACAGGTTAACAAGTTGAATCTCACAGAACTATGTGTCAGTTTGTACTGCTGACTCATAGTGCAGACGGGTATTTGATCCAAAAGCCTGGCCATAATTATTTTAATATATTTTCACAATTTTTACACCCTAAAGGTAGTATCTCGATGTGCGCATCAAGTTGACGTGCATCGACGTGCACTCAACGACAACGACAAGCACAGAACTATGCTTCAACTAGAATGACATGCATTTTATATGAACCCTATCTCGATGCACGCGACACGTCGGAGGATCACCCTGTCGTACATTTCCAACGCGATGCGTGAAAGCCGCTTGGGCAATCCTGCCGTTAAATATACATAATAATATTTATATAAATAGTTTTTCACGCTCTAAAATTAATTAAACTGTTTAATTTGTATATTTTACCTCATAACTAATCGAAAGCTATATTTTGAGACCAAAACTGATGTGGTAGCTGCTGTATGTGTCGAGCCACACTGATTTAAAAATTCTAACATGCAAAATGGACACTGTAAGTTGAGCTCCCCTCCGCCCGTCCCCATACTGCCGCAGCGGCGGCTGTTTAAGTGAAACAGAACTATGCTTCAACTAGAATGATACTTAAACCATCCCCATCGAACTTTGTTTCTGTGTTGTCATAAAAACGTTACATCACCATTTTTGAAGTGTCACCTAGTGTCTTACGTGAACTTTAGACATTTTCACGTCAAAACCAATGAATTCAATATAGAAATACATTATCTCATGCCGCATATGACAAATTTAACAGAGTTGGTGAACTATCAACCCCTTAAAAAACAATTAAAATGACAAGCGTCCAGTATTAGATGAAAATCTTTTTTCGAGTTTCAAACCCTTAACTATCTTAGTCGAAGACATGCACTGACCTACTTCCTATTTGAATATGGATTGAAGCCGAAGTAGTGCTAGCAAGGACATGCTAGTGCTAGTCAAGGAGAGCAGGACAGGGAGAGCCACTGTCTATAAAAAGTCAAGGCTTTATCGAAAAATTATGTCTACGACATACTAAACGGAAGAGTGGATATTAGCCCAAATTTATTTCTTCATGTTAGCTCAAGATCACAAGCACTCTCAGTGGAGCTATTCTCTCGCCAGGTGTAGGCATATTTTTATCATCCAACCGAGTTTTAGATGATAAACTGAACCTTGAAAGTTTTCTTGGTTCTATTCTTAAATATTAAGTTTTTATTTTGTTTCCTGTACTGTTCCCGAAGTGTTTATTTTGTGTAGGTAATAATGATCATAGCATATTAGGTTTTGTAAATTAGTTTTCAAGCAACGGCTCCGATTATGTCTGTCAGGTTGCTCCGATAAAAAATAAAATTAAAGACTGCAAAATCTTTCAGATGAATCTAGGCGCTTTCCGCAGCCTAGATTTATACAACCCTATTATTACGCGAATTTAAAAAATAATGCATATTGTAGCATCACGTTCGTTACTTTGCATACTTCAAATGGTAACTCTATTTTGTCTCAGTGGGATTTACTCATAAAACTTATCGACGGCATAAAGCGGGTTACGACTGTATGAATTTAAAATAGAAGGAAACGCCCCCCCGAGTGGCCGCCGGTGCGGGGTCGCTCTACTGTCCAGTGGTCCGGAAGGGATCAGTGAATTAAACGATGGTTACAGGCGCGGCAGCGCAGTGTATCATCGCCGTCGCCATCAGGCGGGTCGCGGCCATTGTCGCCAATGTCGTCGCTTCATGCGGGCTTCGCACGGCAGCCGTACGCGCCGCCGCCGTTCGGCCGTCGCCAGCCTGGCCCCGGCGACCGCTTCGTCAAGCCGGCCGCCCCGGGCTACGGCGCGGCACCTTCGGGCTCCGGGGCGCCGGCTTCCGGAGGTGCCGGGGCGCCGGCCCTCCCGGGTGCCGGCCCCGCCTCGCCCGCGTCGCCCGCTCCGCTCCTTCAGCCCGCCTCGCCCATGGACACCTCCTCGCTCAAAGATTAGCTCCGCCTTTCCCCTCCCCTCTCCGTGGATAATATACTAATTTGCCACTTTTATTGTATTTTTGTGTCGCTTTACGCATTGATTCGTGACCTACAGTAGTTAAATTGATTATTATGTCATTTCTGCGAATGTATAATTACCGAGTGAGAAATATACAAGAAAATGAAGCCGCTTCGAGTGTCTTTGTGCTTTTCTATTTTAGATACCCGGAACCCGTTAAACCCTTTCGGGGTAATAATTTCTCGCGGTATACTATTACATTCGTAGCCGATGAAAGATTTGTCAATTTTAGAAAATGCAGGATCGGCAATCTCATTATTGATTGTCAGTATTGAACTATGTTTACTGTTAGACTCAAATGTATATCTTGATTATTTCTACGATAATGCATTCCTTCAATCGGAGCAAACGAAATCTAATATTACTTTTATGACGGATCATTTTTGCAAAATGACTTATATTTTTGCACCGACTGAATCCTCGATAACCCAGGGAAAAGTGCTTTTGGACAAAATGTTACCATTGATCCTAGTGCCGAGTTCCGCTCTCTCTATTCCTACGCCTAATCTAATATTTCCAGTACAATCCAAAATTTCATCGCGAAGTGTAATAAACGTAACTATTATTCTAATGTTATTTTATCTTTCTAGGTTACAGGAATCGGTTAATATTCTTTATTTTTTAATAAAAAAAAATTATCCTTATTAAGTGTTTTGTTTTCCAGATTAACAATGATTATAATGTACTGGCGGTCCAGTGATTCGAGTGAAAAATATTTGTATATAATTTGCTGTCATCGTTATCGTAATAGAATGTAACATTTAGACTTTAGATTTACGTTTTGGCTGTGACCCAAACAGATATTGATATTGAACATTCTCGCATTTGTTTTTTTTTAAATTGAAATGAGTATTGTTTGTGTCACATTTGTGTTTATTGTCGTTTCAAACGAGTATTGTGGCACGATTTTTTTTTATAAAAACGCTTTGTTATAATTACATTACACATGCATTTGCTTTATTATATTGTGTCATTTTTTGTTCGTTTAATGGTCTGTATATCACAAATTATTGAATTAAAGTTGTAATAACATTTATGGAGTTTTATATATAATACAATATCATGTATTGTAACATCAAATATCTGGAATCAAGCATTCAATTGGGAAATAATTAATTTATTCACATAATTTGCATCAGCGATTGAGATATGTTCTATATTTCTGTTGAATAGATCCCAGAACCCGCTAATCTTGTTTACTAAAAGTGTGGACAGAGGCTAGTCCACATTCCCTTTAGAGCATTATTGGGCATAAATATTTTGATGGCGGGCAGAACATCTACCATTATGCGCTCTAGGGGACCAGATACTGTTGGCAAAGCGTAACTTCTAGATAAACTCTAGTGGTAGTGACAGACTCCCATTTGCCCCGTAGGTGAATTTTTTTTTGGGAATTTATCAGTTCTTAACATAATATGCTGGTATTTTGGACTAATTTATAAAAAAGATAGGTACACATTTTATTAGACGAGTACTTAAATACTATTTTTATTACGTTATAATATATAGATAATCTTCACAGCAACTAAACTAAAAATTAAATTAGAGAATATTGAATAGCAGCTTAATATTGAAGATGACTGGAAACATAAAAACGCTAATTTAGCAAACAACATGTAACATGAAAGAGAACCAAACTCTGAAGCAACAATAGACATCTGACGATATCCTGGCAATGATGGATGAAAGGCGGAAGCTAAAATTCCAGAATCCTGAAATATATAATCATCTCGTAGAAAGGTATCTCTCATAAAAGAATAGAATCCAGGTATCAATCGCTTTAACAACATCGCTGCCAAGCCGAATCTTCTAGTTCATCTGGAGCCAAATTTTTTGTGGCCTTTACAAATTAAAAAGGCAGACATGAGCGGGGCTGACCCACACCCAGCACATGTGCGTGCTTGGCAGCGAAATTGCGAACACGCCACCCTAGGAAGTTATAGACTTGTCTTTCTTTATCCTTGGAATGAACACAAAGACTGGTTGTATTTATATTCTTTTGACTTTTTATTGACAAACCTAATGGCTCTTTTACACGAGGCCAATTGCTGAGCCAATCCCACTGCCAATCTACTAAGACAAGACATTAAGCTAGTCGAATGAAAAATGCAATGTCATTTACACAGGCTACTATTTCGAGTTTGTTTTTTGTGTATACAGTTATATTTTCGGAAGCTTGAAGAGATGGATAGGCGTAAAATTGCTTTGAAGGCTAGGTTAAAACATATTTTAATTTTATTGCATAAATTGATTTTGATGCTTACTAGCACAGAATGCGGGTTTTCACGAAGCCATTACTCAAGCCAATCCACTGCTCGTGTGGTGGGGGTAGGTATTGGCTTCGAAAAATTAGAAATAGTTCTATTTCAATGGACTGGCTTGAGACAATCCAATGCAGTGGACTGTCTCTATTTACACGATGCCAATAATGGATTGGCTTAGTGTAATGTCTCATTGGCCTCATCTAAAAGGTCCATAACAACGGTGCAATAATTGCACCATTTATTATAGTTACCATACACACATTGTGGTTATAATTTGGAGAGTTTATTGGGCTGACAAATACGGATTTGTAAGATCTGGTAAGATCCATTAATTAAATCCGTCAATAGGCGATCGAGTGAAAGCTCAGACCCGGACCAAGAACACAGACTTATTAGGGACTCTTCTTCTTCTTTTTAATTATTATGGCTCCACCCAAGGAGGGTGATTTCTGCCAGGTGTGAAATTCAGTGGGAGGAAACTTTTTTTTTGTTAATGGACGTCACTGAACAAATAAAACAACACTCCGACGGTAACACAAAATCGAATAATAATTACAGAGAGGTGAAACACATTTATATTTAACGTAAAAACAATATAGAGGAACATTACAATATTATTAGAGGGACATGTTATTGAGTTTAATAAATTTACTAATGATTTTGTAGATGTTAGGGGAGTTAAGAGACACCAAAAATCTATACTAAGAGGGAGTTGGATTTTGAGGTCTAAGAGGTCCGAAATGAAGTTAAGGTAATTGTTAATAATGGGGCAATTAAATAAAAGATGGTCCAGAGTGCTAACCGCATGACGTAACCTGAGCATTAGAGCCCGGGGAGGGCACAGGGACTACAGTAAATTGAACTGAGTTCTTTATGGCTAAGACACAGCCACAGCATCCGTGGCCATCCCCGCGATCCGATCGCACGCAGGAGAAACTAGGAATATTGAAAACGATGGACGCGTTAAGCCAAGTTTCGCTTAGTGCTGCAATATCCACATTGAGACCTTCATGAATTCGGCTTTCTTCCCGAGGATTGATCTACAGTTCCACTGAATTACACCCATATTAGGGCAGATAAATTAAAAAATAAATTTAAATATAGCTATAATCAAGACATGTCTTGTAAGAGATAGATTTTGTAAGAGTGTTGAAAGGAAGTAACTATCAAGTAATAGTTACTCGCATACAATGACGGAGGCGGCGGGAGACCCGCCGCTATTCACTTCGAATTCTTCGAGAGCATCATCGAGTACGGTAACGAGTGAGGAGATTGTACTTATAGCTGAGGAGAACTCGGACCCTGAGGCAGACTGCAGTGCTGCAGTTGTTGTTGGGTCGCTCGAATTATTGATATGATGCTGGCGGCGGGGCTTCTATGCGGGTTATTCAGACACACGCCATTTTCGCTGGGTGTGGAGAAATTATCCCAAGCATACCTAGGGCTGCTAGTGTTTGCCATAGTGGGAGAGCGAATTTTCCTCTTTTTCGTACCTCTAGTTTGTTATGACCGAGGAGAGTCCACGACGACAATCCGAGGGCGGTAAAGAGGCCTTTCAAAAACCGATTTGGGGGCAGGTTTGTATGAAGAGAGGATAGTTCAGAACATGGGCTTTTTATTAAACGCGTTCGACCACACCACGGTGTTAGTAGCAGCCTACTCTTATTTTTTCAAATCTATATAATGGCGGTTC
>JAOPUG010000333.1:20692243-20707107 GCA_027564375.1 Micropterix facetella | reverse complement strand
TAGCTATTTACATTATTTTTATGTGTTTTATTTCAATTTATAGTTGTAAGAGTCTAAATTGTACACCTCTTAAAAAACAGCCTATATAATGTAAAGACCATTATCTAGATTGCATGTATTATTAGTTCTGTGTTTGGAGTTGGATTCGTACGGGCCTAGGTGCAGCTCGGTACGTAGATCTTTTTATCATCGTCGATCGGCACATCGACTTAAAGTCTCTGTGTTTCGCCTCGGGGTGATAGAACGATCAATATCGTTAAAATGCTCCGGGGTGGACGGGCTCGCCCGTAGCAGTTGACTCTCCCAGTTGTCAGTTGTGATAATGCGGCATTCCGTAACTCGGAAATGTCGCGGACCCATGGCATCCTTTACTCAGCAATGCTCACCGGAGATCAGGTCGTTTCTAAGGGTTGGCGACGATAGGTTGACACCTACCCTTAAAGAACATATGTTCTCAGACTCCTCCATGTATCAGTCAGTGACAACACGGCCGGTATGCCCACCCCGTGCGCCAGCTGTCCAGTTCCGCCCGAGATTCCGACCCCAGATCCACCGCACGGCGGGTTCACCAGGTAGGTCTCTCATTTGAGGAGGCTCCTGTATAGGAGCTGCCCCGCGAGTTAAGCCGACAACGTTGACAAATTGGCCATCATAACCCAAACTTAATGGAACCGTTAGGAAATAGATATAAATAGATTTAAGAGGTATAAGTAGAAATAATATTTTTAAATAGGTACAATTTTAAGTATTGTGAATATAGATCATAATATTATCCCTGTGTGTATTTTAAACATATTTTTTTCTCCCTATTATTATTATACTATTAGCATTCATTAATTTGATATATGTAATTGAAATTTGATATATGTAATTAAGGCAATTTTATTACAATTCAGTATGATAAAGTTTATTGATTTCTGAAAACGAAAATGATAATGGTTAAAATAAATTGTCTAACTAAGAACAGGCAGCAGTCTTATTAGGTTCTGACGATTGTAAATTATCATTATTGTAAATTTGAGCCTAAATAAATTATATATTAATTTGAATTTTGAAGTGTAGCGCGATTGAATTTGCGTTAGACATCAGCGTCAAATTCATGCCACAAAAGATTGCTGACCGCGCCAACATAGTGTGTTTATATTTTATTTATAATACATGCTGGCAATGTCCTTTTTGTTGTTCTGGGAAAGGTCTATTATTATCAATCCGTTTATATTCTCGTATATGGGTCATTTGTCCGAGTACTGTCTTAACGGATATATTATTATTGTTACTATCAATAATGATGTGTATAATGTATTTTTTGTTTCTTGACTTATTAGCCTATGTCTCTTCATGGCTGGAGATTGGACACTCCCAAGGCTCGGCACCCTAACCGGTCCTTCGATTTTCTCATCCAGTCGCTTCCCGCTATCTTTCTCAAGTTGTCAGGCAACCGAGCTGGAGGGCGCCCTACATTTTCCAGTCCGCTGTCTCCATTCGAGGACTCGTCCCATTTCTTTGGGATATGTGAGCGGGCCACTTCTATTTCAGCTCGGTTATCGTCTGAGATATGTCCACCAATTTGGTTCTTTTGGTGGATTTCCACATTCCAGATCATATCCCGCAGAGTTTCCGAGCATAGCTTTTCTATAGCTCTTCGAGTAACTGTAAAAATTTGTGGACGAGTCTCACAGTCAAGGTCGAAGTTTCCACACCGTACGTCATCACAGGCAAGTCTTCACCGATTCGTCTTCAGTCATTGCGACATACCAGATTTGAAGATAAGGTTTAGTCTACCGAGCTGGATATTCTGCACTAGGTAGACGTATTCCTCCACAACTTGGCGGGTGGCATTGTCGGAACAACATTAGGCATAACTTTTGTTTTATCAATTTTTATCTGGAGACCCACTTGTTGGAATGCCTCATTGAGGTCATTCAGCATTTTCTGGAGTTCCTCCAGCATCGCTACCATGATGACATCTGCAAATCTTAGATGTGATCCTTATTAATATTGATGCCGCATCCTTTCCTCTAACATTTTGAACACATCCGCTAGGGCATTGGTGAAAAGTTTCGGGAAATGTTATCCGCCTGTCTCCCGTCTTTCTCCAATTGGATCGCTTTGGTCTTGTGGTCGTGTACTTGGACTATCATAATTGCGGCTTGTTATAAAGATCTCAAGACTTGGATGTAGCAGTTCGACCGAATCGGAAGCCTTCTCATAGTCGACGAATGCCAGAGCGTTTTTTTGTACACTTTGGTCTTCTTTATAATTTGTCTGACCGTGTGCATGTGATCTATGGTACTGAAACCCTTTTGAAAGCCGGCTTGTTCGGGTGGCTGGATCTGATCAAATCTGTCGGCTAGTCTGTTTGTAATAACCCTCGAGAACACTTTATATATGTGGCTCAGTAGAGATAGGCCTATAGTTCCTGTTTGATAGTTCTTCAATTAGCGTTTTGTCACCTTATATGTAAAATAAGATCACCATGCTTTCGCTCCAGGCTGCGGATGTATATTCGCTATTAATAACTTATCAAGATGCTCTGCAGTTCTTTTAGGGCAGGTGTTCTGCCTGCTTTCAGGAGGTCTGACGTAATTCAGTCATCCCCAAGAGTGTTGTAGTTTTTAAGCTGTCTGAGAGCCAGCTTTATGTCATCCATACTTATCTCCGGTATGTCTTTGATATAACGTGAGGTTAGTATGGTTCTTTAGTCAGTAGCTTAGAAGGTATGGGTGGTTGAGTTGAAGCGTACAGCTGTCCATTAAAATCTTTTAACCTCTCTCGAGATTTCCTCTTCGGCGGAGACGATTCTTCTAGCTTTGTCCGTCAGGTTTGATAGTCGGCTTTGCCCGATCGTGAGATGTTTGGCAAACACCTTAGCTTCTATCGTCTCTTTTTTCTGTACCTTGATGAAATAAATAAATAAAACGATTATCTTTTACAGAAGCGGCATATTCGTCTACATACTGGTGACCTGCCTTACGAGTGCGATTACTGCAAGATGCGCTTTATAGATGGTTGGAAACGGCGCATTCACATCGCCAAACAACACAACATCCAATTGGCCGATATACCGTATCTGGAGAAACGCAGAAATACCACTAAGATCATCCTCGACTCGGACGATGATAAAATACAATAGACAAAACTCACCTATTATGTTTACGCAATTTAAGTAATTTAATCAATATTATATTATAATTTTGAAAATATATTGTTGTTTATTTTGATTTTTTATTGAAGCATGAACTTGTAAGGGGAATTAACCCCGAAATATAATTAGACAATAGATTACTCATTTGGCTTAAATGTGTCACTGATGACTAGTTTACTCAGAACGTGATTTTGCTGTATTGGCCATCTGTTTAATAGAGGTCAGCCTTCTCCTAAATCGCTTAACTGTGGGTCAAACGGGGGAGGAGGGCGTATCCGGTGAGAAGTCTAGGCAGAAAGGCCTCCACCCCTCTCTCTTAGAGTACACGCCTACTTTCAGTTGCGGATATCGTATACGCTTCCCACGTGAGAGCTGACATGCAATCCTTGTATGCAGCAAAACAGGCCCTTCAATGTCCCACCTCTTGCGTACCCTCTGCATCCCACCACGGGGGGAGGGCTGTCCGACAAGCAGCCAGAGAGACGGGGCAGCCTTTCAGGCCGTGCAGGAGTTTGCCAAAATCACCGGACTTGCAGTCGACCTTAAAGAGGGATTGATTACATCGAGAGAGTGGTGTCAAAATCCACTATAATCAGGAAGTGGTCAGTGCCAGAAGGAAAGGCTAAAGTGGAAAGATGAAACCAAGACAAGCGACGTTGTGCAAAGGGAAATATTGACTCCAGAGGTGTTTCTTCAGGATCCGCCACCGGGGTTGATGATCCGTCATTAAGTAGACACAGTCGATGCGTATCCATGAGCTCGAGTACGGTTACGCCTCGCCGGTTTGAGGTCGCATAACCCCTGACGTTAAGTGAGTGTTGAAGTCTCCTAAAATAAAGAGCGGGCAGTCCACTGCTGCACACAATGATGCTCTGCATTCAATGGGGACAGCTTTGCAGGAGAGTAGGTATATGGAGTCGAAGGTGGTTCCGTCAACCTTAGCGGTGACTACTTGAACTTCCGGGCCAGACAGGATAGAAATGATAGTGAGCTGAATGAACTCTCTGATGGCCAGGAGGTAGCGGCCATGTCCATCGCTACGAGCCGAGCGTATGTATGAAAAGCCAGGAATGTTAAATAGCTGCGGGCGCCGAGCCATGTCTAACCGACTGCAGCAACATCTGCATTGTGCTCTTTTAATAGACTCAAAAACTCCACTTTCGCAGGCAATGGAAGATCACTCCCATGATGGGTATTATTAGCAGAATATATATGTTATAAATTAATATGTGTACAGAAAATAAATGAGAAAAAAAATGAGTAACAATTACCTAAAAGTAGCTGTGATTCAACAATAGTTATCGACAGCAGGATTACCGCCGTCTTATGCCACCATTTCGTCTGTAGTATTCTGAAGAACAGTTAGCAGTGATGTAATGGATAATGAAGCTAGGGAAGGCGACGTAGAACATTGCGACTGAATGTTAAGAGCTAATTGTTCTGCATCCTTCAATGACGAACGGATGATAGTGAACGGGTTTTTGTGAGGGTTATGATGCATCTGCCATTGGTGCCGTCGCTGGAGAGGAAATAGTCCCATGTGAAGATCGGGGAGGGACTGCCTGAAAGGAGGGGGGGAGAGAAGCACTTTCCTCTTCTGACCTCTTGAATTTTGTGCCCGATGAGGATCAGTAGCAAGTATACGGGTTCTATGCGGAGTCCTTTTCACTAATATCTAGTGGTTGGAGTGACAGAAGAGACGACAGAGGTAAATACATTTTCTAAGGAACGAATCGGCATCAAAATAAGAAATGTTGTCGTTAAGACATCAAGTAAGTACAATGGAATTCACCGACCAGAGATGGGCCCATCATAATACTATTGTTACACTTCTGGGGGGTGAGCGGTGGCCTCCAGACTAACGACCAACTATCAGATGTGGTCGTTAGTCCGGAGACTAACGACCACATTTGATTTTCTTCTGCTTAACGTACTCTTCACATGAGAAATTGTTTGTATAATGATTCTGAGACCTACAATTTGCACAATTAATGGCCTCTAACTTGCACTCCGCGCCAGTATGCTCACCTCCACACTTAAAACAGCTGGGAGACTTAAGCGTTGATTACACGACGTGAATTTACTCGCTAGTTGCTGGCAAGTTTACAAACTGCTAGTGAACTCGCTCCGTGTAATAATGTTGGCAAGTAAACTAGCCACTCTACTCTCCAGCTAGTTTACTCGCCAGCGAGTAAATTCGCGTGTGTAATAATAAACTCGCCCACAACATTGTCATTGTTTTCTGTACCAAAATTTGTCATCAGAAATAGTGAGGGCAGAAGTTATTGTTGTTGCCAAAGCACTTAAGCAAATGAATTAATGAATAAAAGTAGCAAGAGTGAATTAGATTCAAATGCTTCCTTAAAGTTTCTATCATTTTAAAATTCAATGAGTTCTTCCAGGATTTCTTCTGTAACTTCATTAGCAGCCATGCTAAAAGGATTGCGAATCAGTTTTTCATCAACTTTAGCTTCGGTTTCATAATATTCTGGGAAGTAACGATTGCCCTACTTGCGTCATACTTTTCGTCCTCCGCAAGCGCTTTTAATGTCGCGAACGTAGAATAATTAATTTCCCCAATCTTGCCTAACCATAACTAAAGTTTACAAATCTTTGTAACTTTAGCGAAGTTTATCTTCAAAGATAAATACATTTGCAATGTCTTCTAACTGTTTGTTTGTGGAACTTTACAATTATTGTAAGTTCAATTTATTTGTGCGTGAAAATATCAACAAGATAAGCCAAATTCATATGAGATGTCGGATCAGAAAACTGCTCCAGCAACTCATAAATTTTTTTATCAGCTAGAAAAATCTCAACCTCTGCCCTGAGTTCGTACAATCTTCCGAACATATTACCTTTCGACAGCCAACAAACTTCTGTGTGAGAGAAGCGCCTCATGGTCTGAGTCCATTCCAGTGCATAGTTTTTTAAAAAGGTGTGTATTTAAAGCGCTGCTTTTGATAACATTTATTACTTTTATGGCTAATTGAATTGTATTCTTAGGGCATCCAGGAAAAGTATTTGAAGCTAACGCTTGACGGTGTATTATACAAGTTGTTATAGCCTTAGGATTTTTCTTTTTTACCAACGTCGCCAGACCGGAGTGTGATCCCAACATCGCTGGAGCACTATCCGTACAGAAACTAATGATTTTCTCCCAGTTAATGTTATGTTTCTGAAAAAAATCTGATATTGTGTGCATGACGTCGATACCTTTGGATGTTGTTTCCAGTTCTCGTGAAATCGATAATTCTTGTTTATGTTGTCGTCGTCTAAAAAGGCGGACAAACACAAGTAACTGACAACAATTAGAAATGTCAGTCGATTCATCACAGTGTAAAGCGAAGCATGGGGGAGTTTTTGATTTTTGAAACAAGTTACTCCTCGATATCATTTGACATTAGTTCAATTCGAGCTTAAACCGTGTTGTTCGATAGAGGTATTTCTTGTATTTTTTTTGGCGTCTAATCACAAAACTTCTTTGACAGCTTTGATCAAACACAGTTTCACGAGTGTTTCTCCGATTGTGCGAGGTTTTTTAGATTGCGCTATTAATTTCGAAATCTCAAATGACGCTACTAATGTTTTTTCTGATTTCGCAAATCTTGTACGACTAGGCACGAGTTTAACTTTTTTAATGTTCTCTAATTTTCCTTCAAAGAATTGTAGCGGTCGGTCAGAGAAATTAGGATGGACCGTTTCCAGGTGGCGTTTTAATTTCGCTGGCTTCAAGGCGTCGTTTCCGAGAACGGTTGCGCATATTACGGTACTGTGGTTTTATTTCTCTGTTGCTTTCTATCGAGGTAAATCCAAATTTAATATAACTATTGTCGTATTTTCTCTTAGGCACCATTATCTGAAAATAGAATAGGAAAATAATTGAATACAAGCCAAGAAGAAAAAGCGTAAGTGTAGGTATGTAATATAAAATTGACTAACAATATGCTTTGCCTTAGGTACCGCCCAAATTAATAAGAAGAAACCAACACCGAAAAAAATACGATTACCTAGGTACGAAGGTAAACTTGCACCTATATTTCCTTTTGTAATACCGAAAGAGTTCATCATAGTAAAATGTGTACTTACCTATTTGTGTAAAATTAAAATTTAATAAGAAAGTTGAGAACAAAGGCCAGCACTGATGCACTTCTCTGTACACTGTACAGTGTACAATCTGCACGTACAGTGTACGTACAGCTAAATAGAATCACTAATACCGTCCAGCTTAACAAATGATATAGTACAACAATGTAGGTATTTAGGCATATTCCTTGCGCACACTTACGACTGACCGGCTCAAGCGACTGCGAGCGACAATACAATGATAATGTAGATTCACCCCCTCCGGTGGACCCCGCATTTCCCTCCCGTGACCCCGGTGAGCCTCATGCGCTGCGCCATGCGCGGCAATGCATCGCACGCGAAATTTGAAATCATTCGCAGACCATATTTTGACTCCTGCTGACCACTGGTGGTATGCGGACCACTGTTTTAAAGGGTCTCTAGGCGATCAGCGTCAGCCAATCAGTCATGCAGTCTAGCTCGAGGATCGCACTGCAAAACCGCCCGGTTTCAAAATGGCTCATTGATGTCATTAGTGGGGTTTGAACCATTGTTCTATACCTAGAAAAAGCATACTTTAAATGAGTCTTTCATATCTGGCACTAATAAATGAATCTTTCATAGTCATGTGTCTTGCCAATGCGGTTTACAATTCTGCTATTTTTCGATACAGCGAAATGACATTACGAGTAAACTAGTCATCAAGTGGTACATTTAAGGCATATGAACCACCTACTATCTCATTAGATTTCAGGGTTAATTACCCTTACAGGTCCATGCTTTCATTAAAAAACAAATTAAACAAAATATTTTTAAAATCTAAATATATTATCGATTAAATTACTTATTTTGTTAAAAAATAATAGGAGAGTTTTGTCTATTGTGTTTTCTCATCGTCCGAGTCGAGGATGATCTTAGTGGTAATTCTGCGTTTCTCCAGATGCGGTATGTCGGCCAATTGGATGTTATGTTGCTTGGCGATGTGAACACGCCGTTTCCAACCATCTATGAATCGCATCTTGCAGTAATCGCACTTGTAAGGCAGGTCACCAGTATGTAGACGAATATGCCGCTTCTAAAAGAGAGCATGTTTTAACTATTTATTTCGTTGAGATACATAAAAAAGAAACGATAGAAACAAACAAAGGCTCTAAGGTGTTTGCCAAACAACTTACGACCGTGCAAAGCTAACTGTAAAACCTGGATAAGGCTGGAAGAATTATCTCCACCGAATAAGAAGTCGCGAGAGACGTGGAAATATTTTACGGACAGCTGTATGTACGCTTCAACCCAACTACCCATCCCTTCTACAGCTACTGACGCAAGGAGCCATAATGACCTGATATTACACCGAAGAAATCCCGGAGATTAGTATATATGAGATAAAGCTGACTCTCAGACAGCTAAAAAACAACAAAGCTCCTGAAAGCAGCGGAATACCAATCCTAAAAGAACTGTAAAGGCTCTTCAGTAAAGTTATTAATAGCAAAACGACACTCGCAGAGTGGAGCGAAAACATGGTGAGCTTGTTTTACAAAAAAGGTGACAAAACGCTAATTGAATAACTATAGGCCTATCTCTACTGAGCCACATATATATATAGTGTTCTCAAGGGTTATTACAAACCGACTAGCCAACAAATTGATCAGATCCAGCCACCCGAACAAGCCAACTTTCGAAATGGTTACAGTACCATAGATCACATCACATGCAAATGGTCAGACATATTTTACAGGAGACCGAAGAGTACAACAAACCGCTCTGTTTAGTATTCGCCGACTATGAAAGGGCTTCCGACTCGGTCGAACCGCTACGTCCAAGTCTTGAGACATTTATATGAAGCCGCAACAATGACAGTCCAAGTACACGACCTCAAAATCAAAGCGATCCGATTGGAGAAAGGAGTGAGACAGGCAGATGTCATTCCCGAAACTGTTCACCAATGCCCTAGCGGATATGTTTAAAATGTTAATGGAAAGGATGCGGCATCAACATTAACGAGGATAGCATCAAGACTTCCAGTTGTCATTATGGCAGAGATGCTGGAGGAACTCCAGAAAATGATGAACGACTTCCCAACAACGGGTCCCAACAACAAGTGGGTCTCCGGATGAAAGTTGATAAAATAAAAGTTATGCTCAATGCCTATGTTGTTCCGACACCGGTGACCATTGGGAATACCACCCTCCAAGTTGTAACCACGCTATAGTTGTATTTTCAACTAATAGATGGGAATAGTCTTAGAAATAAAAATAAAATAATTTTCACATTTCAGTTAGGATCAATAATAATATTAATATAACCTGAAAATATAATGAAATCTAGGAAATTGAATTTTAATAAGGGGTTTATTATAACATAAATTGATTTGTTGGGTAATTGATATCCCGACACCGGCGCCGAGGCGCAGCACCGGTAAGTATTAGTACTGGCTTTTATAGTTGCCTTATGACATTCACACTATTGTTCTCTTGAGGGGTGATGATCGAACTTCCTCTTGGTCGACCGATTGCACAATGCTGTGCATTGTTTTACTGTTTGGCTCGTGATAATTCATTGCTTGGTTGACACTTTCATGTTAATTTCTTGACGTAAGTGTCTGCCTACTTGATCCTGTCTGAATCATGATTTGTCTTTTGGTAATTTCCCGATTATGTTTCCAAATTGGGTTGTTACAGGGTTAATTATTGAAAAAAATATATATTTCGTGGTGACGTCAGGGGAATCGAACCCATAAAGCTGGTGCCAAGACCAAAACAGGTTCCGAACCTTAACAAACATGCCACCAGGCGAGACAAACGCTTGCCAATAGCGCTATATAAATATGTATAGATATTTTGTTGCAAACGCTGATACAATCTCAGTAGATTTGAATGAGGCAAATGCGCGGAAAAAAGTGGAACTAAGAAATGTAAATATTTTCAACATTCAACAATTCAGTAGTTCATTAGGAAAATGGTGCTTTTTACGGTCTGTAGAAAGGGTACTAGGAAAGTTTTGCAATATGACACAACAATGAGTCGCAGGGAGCTGCTTGTTGCTGCACGTTGAGACATATTCATAAGTGCATAGTAGCCGCTGCGCCAAGTCGATGGGCTCATTTATTCTTTAGCAGTGATATTGTAAAGTGCTTGCGATGGCATCATGGTAACGAAATGAGATAAGGGCAGTTTTGCGTTATAATTTTGTGCGAGGTTTAAACACAGACCAGTGCTTAGAAGTAATGACTTTTGCACTAGGTGATATTTGTCCACATCGTACAACGATATTCAGGTGGTATAGATAATTCCAAAGGAGAAATTTCACTCTGGAGGATGCTGAGAGGCCGGGAAGGCTACGAACATCAGTTACGGAGGAAACGTTACTGCTTTGAGGAAAATGCTTGACGAGGACAGGCAAGTTACCTACCAACAGATAGATGGTACTTTAAGCCTAAATGCACCAGCAATTCTTTCGATTATTTATGATCATTTGCACACGAAGAAACGTTGTACTCTCTGGGTGTCGCATCGACTGATTGAAGACCAGATGACACGACGTGTGACTTGGTGTCGGGAGATGCTAAAAAGTGTTATAAGGGACAATCTCGGTATGTGAACAACACCGTGACAGGTTACTAGACTTGGATGTACTATTACGATATGCCGACCAAGGCTCTAAACAAAGTATGGGTCTTTAATGATGAGGACACACCCGTGGTGGTCAGAAAATAACGATCTGTAAAGAAGAAACTGATAGCTGTATTTTTCAAATCGAGTGGAATTGTAGAACGTGATGGAACGTGTGGTATACTAAACAGTGCCCATCTAAAGTCATTGGATTTATGAAGAACCTGCATCCAAAGTCAAGAATGGACACCTGGTTCCTCCATCACGATAATGCTCCAGCTGACCGCGCTAAAGCCTGCACCGAGTGTTTGACTACGACAGAACTGAAACTTCTCGAGCACCCTCCTTACAGTCCAGACCTTGCTCCCTGTGACTTTGCACTGTTCCCGCGTGTGAAAATAAAGCTAAAAGGGAGGCGGTTTTCCAGTGATGAGGACCTTCTGCGGGCTTGGGACAACGAGCGTGCTTTACTCCCTAGAGACATTTGGCAGAACTGGTTTAAAGATTGGTTTCGAAAGATGCAGAGGTGTATTAAAAAAAATAACAATCAAGTAATAAAAAAATATTAAACAAAGCTGTATTGCAAAACTTTCCTAGTGCCCTTTGTATGTGGCAAACAGGACAAAGATGTCAGCAGCTACATTAGTTGGACATGTTTTACGTTTTTTTTTAAATAACATAAATTTCATCATCTGAGGCATGATTAATAAATAGGAATGAACTGAGGATATAATAGAATCACGTTCTAGAGTTTAAAAAAAAATCTTTCCGAAAGGTGGGAAACAAATATGACAGAGTGCTAGAAACTTGGGTTTCTATTTCCCCACGCAGCATTTTAAGCATGGTTATTTTGCTAGTTTCAATACAAATGTCTAGACAAACCATACTGATTGGAAGGATCGATTCTGAAACATCACTACAATCATACCTTCTTTCATAATGGCCATTACTATTTTTTGGATGTCATCGTCTTCCGGGCAGCTCTCGTCCAGCGCCTGCAACAACGACAAGAAAAAAACATCAGTCATTGCGATAATGTAGAGTATGTTAATGATTCATTATTTACATGACACATAATTGGATATTTTTTTTAGATAACTAATGGGTCAAAAATAATTACATAACAGTATGCCTATAAAATGGCGACGGAAGATAAGGCCATTTGTCTATAAAACAGAAAAAATAAAACAGTGAATAACACCCCGTGTTAGAGTATTTCGGTGAACGCCTGTCATTTATCGTTAAAATCTAAAACCAGACTGACTATCTAATAATCTGTTTGTGGAAGTGTTTATATTATTATGCGTGATATCGTACTTCTAAGTACGCTCTGATTAAAACAAATTCGCTTGATCCTTCGTTTTACAGATTTGCAATTTTCAATCAATGGGCACTTTCATACCACGACAGGCTGTGATGCAATTCTCGCCAGCTCGTCATTTATCGTTAAAATCTAAAACCAGACTGACTATCTGATAATCTGTTTGTGGAAGTGTTTATATTATTATGCGTGATTTTGTACTTCTAAGTACGCTCTGATTAAAACAAATTCGCTTGATCCTTCGTTTTACAGATTTGCAATTTTCAATGGGCACTTTCATACCACGACAGGCTGTGATGCAATTCTCGCCAGCTGTTGCTGAGCTTGTTAATTCATTGAAGGATAATGAACTTTATTTGCCGTAGAATTTCTCTCCTTATGGAATGCTGTGACACATGAGCTAATAGCTATTAATGGTGAATGTGCGAATTCACCTCCATTAATTGTTTTTGGATGTTTCAGTTCACTGCATTTCTTTCATAAACAAAGTGCTGTAGATTTGTCACATAGAAACATGTGGACTTACTTAGCCCCATTATCACATTATTTGCCCAAGATACAAAAGGCATGCAATTTTATGTAAGTTCAGCTGTAGTAAACACTTTTGTAGGTAGGAACGTTCTTATCTGAGGAAATGAGCGTTGGTGACTGACTGACTATACTAAACTACTAAGCGCTGAAGGCCATTAAAAATATATATAATATTACTAGTGTTGCGCCGAATATTCGGAAATTATTGGGTATTCGACCTATTTGGCTCTTTTGATAGGCGTATACCCTTGTTTTTTGATTATGTTTTGTCTTTAAAATATTAGAAAGGTTTGAAGTAATGGGGCCAAAATGTCGTAAGATTTTTGACATTGTAGCGACTTACAGAAGAAACAAAATAATCAAAACAACAAGAGTGTACGCCTCTCAATGGCTTTATATCATTTGACTCCAATTAATTATTATTGCAAAATCTTCTTATACTATGGCCAAATTTTGAATTTCCTCTTTACTCTGTGAATTTAAACTTTTACCTTTCTTACTGCGAATATACAAGTTTTATCGACATAATGACTATGAAGCCACTTTTCATCAGATTGCTATATTTTTCTGAATTTTAAAACCCGTATTTCTGTGTAAATTTTCATTAGATTGCTAATTTTTTTCAAAATGTTAAAACCCGTATTTTCTGTGTAAACGAAGTTTTAAGTAAATACGGTAGAAGCCCCTTTGTATACTAGAGATTGTCTCTAATCAAAAATAGCAAAAATCTTACGCAAAAATAGCTTTGTTGACACATTGCGCTCCGCTTGCACTTCCTCAATATAAGTCATGACGTTATACATATTGGCGCCACTCACATCGAACGGACGAATAGGATCAAACTTACTGAACACTACTGAATTAAAGCAAAGTAGTCTTTTTTTGTTTTCGCAAAATACTACGACTTTTTTATGACGTGATAACAACCTCTGGGACAATGACGATGCTTCGACGCGACGGTGCGCAGTGAGAAGTCATGACATCATTTTCCAGTCAAAACGATCATCGCGTGGGTTTCAATTATCAATCATGAACCCGGTTGATCAATTTGTATATTTTTCTAATCGCTCGCCGTACACTAACTCGTATTCGATGTTGATCGTTCGAGGGCAGACTTTTGCATTATCATCATCATTAGCTCAGCCGGCATTCGATAACGTAACAGAATATGATTATGTATCCTTGCTCTATTATTGAATTCGTGAAAAAAAACAAGCTAGATTTTATAATATATCTACCTAGTTCAAGGCCTAAAAGTTATTCGGGTTGTTCACCTGACGAAAACCAAAACATTTCTCTACAAAACAAAACATACAACTCCAGTTAGCGATAAAGCGACAATGAACAATTAAAATTATTTTCTCATATCAGATTGAGACAAATGCCCAAGAGAGGAAACTATACTGTGGGCACTGTCATCGAACTTATTGAGAAATATAAAAGAATAAATTGAAAATAACTCAATTTATAATCATGCAGCATGAAGCAGTTTATGTATAAGTGTAGTTTCAAACGAATTCACCAGGAGTTTACATTTAAAAAAAGGGGTGTTTGTGACTGCACGACAAATAAAAGAATATAATAAAAATTATATTCTTTTATTATAATCTTATTTAGTTTCACATACAGAGTTATCCCTTGAAAGGTTTGTCGTGCAGTGGCGAACATTTTGTAAAGTCCAACGGGCGAATTGCTTTTTGTTCAATCTCGCGGTTGTGCAAACCATTGCACAAAAAAGGAAACAAGATCACTTGAAAGCTTATGAAGTAAAGTATCGTCAAAAACGTTCAAGTCCTTATTTGTGCGTTACATAATAGTATCAAATGTTCACTAATGTTATATGTAGGTACAATAATTTAGCATGTAATCTAATTACCAACTGGACTAATAAAAATGTAAAAGTTGCATAATTATATGCTTATTATATTAGCATATAATTATGCAAACACATCTTGAAATGTTGGAATTATGGTCAACTTCTGGCAAACACCTTTAAGTATGTAATATGAAATAAAATAAATTAGGGAACGATCGAACTGCTCTAAATTGGCGCCTAATAACTAGGTCATCATAATGACTGGCTAAATTTGAGTGTAGCCAGTACCGTTGATTATAACTTATTATTAAACCCACATTCAAAAGAAGATAATTTTTCTTCTTCTTTATAAGATTTTTTTGAAATTATTAAAGAAAT
>JAOPUG010000333.1:20667338-20678188 GCA_027564375.1 Micropterix facetella | reverse complement strand
AATAAACTCATTTTTTAAACATCAGCTTGAAATTTAAAATACGTCGTAAATCGATTCACTAGGTACAGGTATAAGCCTAGTTAGTTATGTGATGGGCCTCGGGTTGCATGGGATTGGGATGAACCACTTTGTGCTTTCTTTTAATTGAAATGTCTTTATTTGTCCTAGTGTAACCACAGTTTAATTATACGAAATGAAATATCAAATAAATATATAAATTAAATAAACCTGAAAGTGTGCACTATTCAAAGTTATAGGCTACTGAAAAGTGTAATTTTGAAATGAAATATACTATGGGTCTAAAACATGGCAAAGGATTGTATGTCGATGAGGAACGTCCTTAGTTTGACAAAAATGCATTTTTTGGATGCTCCTGGTATTGTTGCGTAGGTGTAGGATTTGGCTGAAACAGAGTGAGTAAGATTTAGCTGAAATAAAGGGTGCTGCTATAATAAAAGTTATTTGATAAGCCCTGAACTGACTGTTCTTTGTTAAGCCTGACCGCAATAGATTTGGACGTCATATATCTGCTCAAAGCATTATAAGTAGTTGGGGCGAAATAGGTAAAGCTGTATTTAAAAGTAGAACGTCTATGCATTGAAATAATTGGCGAGTGATCGATCGGTCACGACTTTTTTTATGAGGGAGGATAAATAGGTTAGGGTTTTGTTTCCAACTATTTTTTTGACTGAGTATAGCAAATTGAAGTTGCCCCCGGTGGAATATATTCAGGATTGAATGTTTGTATAGAAAGTAGAGACGAGGCTTCTAGGTTTAATATGGAACGAAAACCTACACATGCATTTTGCAGTATTTTAATGTTATTTTGGTCTACTTTTCGTAAGCATGATCTGTATTTAGTAGGCGTCACGATCAAATATCAATAATGAGAGTATTGATTAAGAACATACTAATATCTCAATAACGATATTATCTGATTCGTTAAAGTGACTTTAAACGATATAAATACTATGTAGTTTTGAATGAAATATTTAATTTATTTTGTGACATAACTTAATGAACGCTAGTCATGACCATGCCATGCCGTTGAGATGTAATAAAAACATAAATATGCATGGAAAAAAATCATTTATTATAATCTACATACGAAACTAACCTGAAGAAAACAATTAATTTATAGCATACAATTTAAAATTATGTTAACTAACAGTAAATAAATCTACAACTCATTCAAGTGGCGCGGCGCACACACCAACACATTATACTTACTAATATTGGTGCGCGAGAACGGCTCCGCAAACGGATGGTGCGATCAAGAACTATGATAATTATCCGGCACAAACAAACTTAGATAGAAGACTAGGATTGTCAGTGTTGCTTCGAATTAACTTGAAAATATAGGACATGATCAGCAGTTCCCTACTAAGAGAGGGAATTATTACCATCCATGCCCACAATTAAAGAAGTAGGATATAGATACTGATAACATCCATACTGCTTAAAATTTAAAAATATTAAGAAACACTTTTAAATTTTCTCTAACCTGATTATAAGAGTATTCATGTAGATTCCAGATAACTATAATCCATGCGACTTCTAACAATCGAGTTGTAATGTACAACGTGTGCATAACCTGAATGTTATTAAAGTGCCAATTGTTATTGAAGTGCAATACAAATAATAGCAAATTTGACATGGGAAGAATCTTGCAGAAATATTTTCCAACAGCTGAAGATCCTCATATTAATATCATTGTATCTTTTCAATATATTATATGATTTGTACAAGAAAAGGGACCAATAATTTAAATTTTCAGATATTCATGAGTAAAATACAAGAAATAAATCATATTAGGTACATATTACCTAGTGCCAAATTAAAAGCAACGAGAAAAGATAGGTACTGAATATACTGGTCCATATTTTTTTAAATATGTTAACTTCATATATTATAGATGTTGAAAATTAACGTATTTCATTTTTTTATTAAAAAAGCTACTTATAGAAAATCTCGATACTATAGAAATATATAAGTTTACTTCATTAGCACGCACTAGACAATGACTTGCTGGAACTGCTTTTTTAATCAGGTTTAATTTTGTACAGCAGATGCCCCAGTGTGAGATAAGGTGATGTATAATCTGGTTTTAAAACGGCAATATTTAACGACTACTGTCGGTCGCCCAATGCGTCTGCGAAAAGTTCTAACAGCCTACCTGAGAAATTGGCAGTCGTAAGGTCACCGAGCAACGCATCATTCTCAACATCCTCTATGGGAACCAAAGTTTAGGCGTTCGTCAAGTGTAATCCAAGAGCAACGATTGTGCGTGGCGTACTATTGCTGCTCCGAGTATTTCTTCCGTGAAGTTTTTTTTTGCATAAGTGACGTCATCGGTATCAACATTTGATTTGTGATATCTAATGGGATGGCGATGGTTTCAGCTTTCACTAAATATAATCAATTTCACGTAAAAAATCGAAAACCTTGCAATTTATTTCTCATTATTTTATGAAAAATAAAGCAAGGTCACAAAATTTATATACCACTAAAAGTTGTCTTGCAGCAATGGGGATGTGTGCAAAACTTTTTGTAGGTTGCGCAGCGTCGACTCAGTACCCGAAAAGTGTTGTTTTCAGACGTGTAAATAGTCCGAGCAAGGCGGGACCTTAACCGTAAATTTGTTTAAATATTATATTAAAATGGGGGTAAGTTAGGGCACCATAGCTTGGAGATCGGTTGCAGAATTGAACAAGCACGATAAGTCTATCAACTGACTATAGAGATATGTGCCAGGAACTTGAGCCTACAACTCCGTGTACGTTTTATCCATTGCCATATGAATCGACGACATATCGAAACGACACTGCTAGCGAGGCTTATTATGTTTTATTTGTTATTTTGTATAGTCTAACCACAAATTGTTAGTACTTACCCGCCTTGTAATCATGTCACAATGACTGATTTTTAGGGTTTCGTACCCAAAAGTTACCAAATGGAACCCGAAAGTCGCATTTGACTGGTTTTATTTTTAGCGATTTCATGCAAATCCGTAAGCAAAGTTCGGCTCATAATAAAAGAAGGCCATAAAAATAGCGGCAAATCAGAAACACTTGCGAAGTATAGGAAAGGCCGAACAAAAAAGGAAGATTTTGATATACGCCAAAAGGTGCATTTTTTCTATACCATATGCCCTTGCGTTTTCTCTACCGTACAACTAAAACATTTTTATGTGTCTTATAGCACAGTGCATTGATATGTAATATAACACTAAACAATCTAATTGTTTAAGTATATTCGTGTGACAAAGTATAACTCCGCCAATCAGTCGACCTTAACGACAGACAATAACTTTTATAAAGTTTGTACCTCCTTAGGTACCAATTTTATAAAAGTTGTTGTGTGTTGTTAAGGTCGACTGATTGGCGGAGTTGAACTTTGTCACAACGAATATACTTAAAAAATTTGGATTGTTAGCGTTATATTACATATAAGACAATGTGCTGTGCTATAAGATAAATAAAAAAGTTTTACTTGTAAATAAATGATAAATAAATTATTTTGGACAATATGTCAATATAAAGTACAAATTACGCTCTTTCACATAATACATATTTATTATATTTTATTTATATGAAGTTAAGCACGAAATGCGCATTACTGTGGAATTACAATATATTCTTCTTTAAACAAGTAGCAATAAAAAAGCACACTGCAGCATCTTGGTCTTTGTCAACACTCTACCTAACTAGGCCTAGGCCTGTACTAAAGCAGGCGTACCAGAAATTTATTTACTCGTGCATACGTTTTATAATATTTAAAGAGTATATAATACAAATTAGGTATTAATTTGTAATATAATTTTGAACAAAAATATTCAAAATAGAAACGTTAAAAAAATGTTTTCTCTGGATTCTTACAAATAAAGTTGTTGATTTTTTGAGACAGTAGTATTTTTTCTACAGATCATAACAGCGTCGTGAAACCTCAGGAATATCGTGGCATGTCAAGTCCGGTTGGTCGCGAGTAGATTGCCTAAATTAATAGCCTCAAAATATGCCTCTTGGGAGACGGTACTGAACATGTCCCTAGATTATTTAGTCTTATTATTCGCACATTACTGTGTTACCATATAAATATTTTTTCCTAAGCTATTAATTTCTACTCTTTTTGACCAGATTGTAACACACTCTCCAACAGGTTTGGAAGGACGCTAAAGCTCGCATGCCTCGACGCTTCATAAAAATCTGTGTAAACAAAGCGTATTTTTCAACATTTCGTCCCGAGTATTTAAAAACAAATAAAAACTATTTTCGTGAGTGCTTCATACCTGTATTGACTGATGATCTACAGCTCGATCAACAAAAAAATCACTGCAAAAGTGATAACAAGTTTCACAACAACGAAAACCATGCATGCAAATTCCCAATTTCCTAATACTCTATTTCCTTCCTATATATTCAGTGTTGAAATGTTTGTATCTTTACACAAGAGGATTTCGTCAGGGTCCATAATTTCACGCTATATGGAAGAACTGGAAAACCATAGTATCTAACCAATCTCATTCTTAAAGGAAGGTTAAGGTCTTTGCTGGTGAAAATATTTTTCATGTTGGCAAATGCGCCCTTGAATTGTTTTATACGACATTGTGTTTATTGGAGTTTACACCTTAAGAATCGATTTTAATTATGCAATTTAAAACCCCGGTACGACAATTTGATGGGTAGTAATACATGTGTTGCCATCTATTGTCAGGTACGTATATTACTGGATACTAGTTTTTTCACTAGTCTAGCACAGGTAGGGGAAGGAGGGAAAAAGTTAGACAGCGGGTTTGAAGTAAGGTAACTCGGGGAAACTTTGGAAAGTGGGTATTTTGGAATTCCGTGTAGGGTCAATCGGGAAGAAAATGGAAAGCAGGTAAGTCGAGTAGGATAGAAAATTGCCAAGAATTGATAAATGTCACTGTCACTTCAAACCCAATCAATAGTTTACGTGATGTCACTCCGGTGACGCTGGCGACGGCGAGCTCCAGCCCGCAGAAAATCTCCTGCTGATGACGGTAACATCACGGCCGGCGCGGTCGCCGTGACGTAGGCCCCCCTCCAGCCGAAGATACCGTAGGGTAGTTTGGCAGTTAGACGACCTACTCACGTCCACGCACGTATATGCAGAAAATCACCGCTACCAAGAATCGATTTCATTTAAAGTCACTGGTACAAACATTTGATGGGTATTAAAATAGAACGTTAACAAAAAGCGTTATGTTCTTTTAAATGAATGAATGTTAGCGCCATCTAAGCAGAATATTTCAAAATTAAAATACTTTTAGTAACATAGTAATATACGTTGGTACCTGACAATAGATGGCAGCACATGTATTATTCTGTTAGCGCCATCTAAGCAAAATAAATATTTCAAAATTAAATAACTTTTAGTAACATGACATCTATTATTAGTATACGTACCTACTTGATAATAGATGGCAGCACATTAATTATTATTCTGTTAGTGCCATCTAGGGTTATTCATTGTATATTGAATGACAACTCCAGTCGCGCCTAGAAGCTGACTGATATTAGGACATATATTTTTGGATATTATGACATTTTCTTTTATTATTCTACATAAAAATTGGATTGAAAATCATCTACAACTTTATTTTATTTATGCCTTTGTTGCAGAGAAAAAAATGGAATATCCGAAAGTTGAACTTAAAAATAGCTTTATTTCGGTAACCAGGGCCTAAATAAAAAGAAAGTTATTGGCAACTTTCGACTCACTGTGTCATGTAGAATAATCTCCTGTAAAAACTCCTAATATCTACGTTTTTTTCTCGATATTACATTTTGCCGTTTTGTTTTTATATCACAATATCAAATCGATTTCGCTAACGGTGTTCTCGGTAGAATCTATATTTCTAGTTATTGCCGAATCTCATAAACACTTTATTTAAATTTGTCATATGTACCTAATATGGGTACCTCATTAATAATTACAGTAGCATAAACAATTCTAACGAATCCCCCTCACCGTGGCGATAAAATGGTTGCACTTGAAAATTATCGTGATTAATTAAAATTAAATGCTCCACCGTTCTAAAATAGCATCATTCTAAAACAGTACGTTTTAATGTAACAATCACGTGCAGATTGTTTATCTTTTGTCCGACGCTTCAGAGCACTTATATTCTAATTATTGAGATCAGTAATGGTTTTGACATAGATTCGATACTCCTGCACAATTCGTGCCATTGCATTCTGCCATTTCTGCATTGATAATCCATTCCAAGGCAGAAACTGGTTCTGCCGCCATTGTTATACTTGTAGGGTTACCATTAGGTCGGTAAGCGTTTTAACATTCGTTATTCGTATATTTTCCTTAAGGTCTCTATTTTCCTTACCTCTCTCAAACAGTGAAAAACTGTCATTTTGCAATCAAATTTAAGCGACTCCCGCGTACATTTAAACAAAAATAAAAAATATGTGTCTTGTACTTAATCTTTAGTACTAAGATGCAAAATTTCAAAATTTAGATTTTTTTCTGAATAAAAATAAATAAAAGCTGAAGTCATCACCTTTTTGTAATTTGCATTTTTCTTGGAATGTAAAGGGGCAAACAACTCGATATTGTAATACATACCGAGTAAATGATTAGAGAGATCTTTATATTTTTTCATTAAAATCTGCAAAAAAACAAAAGATATATTACCGATAGAGATTTGTCATGCACGATTTCAGACGAATGGTATATCTGCGCAAACAATAATAGGTTTTTGGTGTATTGGCTTCCGCTAGTTTTTCGCTCGGCAAATAATTTCGCTTAATTTAACTAAGAGCAGCGCCTTAAATACAAGAAATATACATTTGAATATCCTTAAAATTCAATTTAAATTTAAACGTAAAATTTAATATGAATGTAACTAAATTAGTCGTATTTTAAATTAGTCGTGTTTTCATATTCGTCATAACTGTAAAGGCTTTTTGACGAAATAAATGTCCTTAGTTAGGTCTTAATTTTGTTAGGTAATCTTGTTAGGTCGGTAAGTTATTAAGATATTTAGCCCCATGATATATTATGTTATTTTGAAGTTTTGAGTTCACGGACTGATCTCATGGACATTATTTAGCCTATTTTGTGTGGACATGATTTTTCTTTATTATTCAAGAAATCACATATAACTTCCATTGCAATGATGCGCCCCATATATTGTTAGGATACCAAATGCTGCAAAAAAGGACCGGCAACCACTTATCTGTGGTAGATTCAGTATAGCACTCACGGCTCGTTTCTGCAGAATGAAGAAATCAACAATATAATATGCTCTTCTCCATACGAGTAGGTATGCCTTGTCTCATATGCAACTCTACTAGGGCATAGTAGGCCGAAATTACGGTTTTACTGTCCATACATGTTCGTATACGCGAGATAAGGCATGGATAGCCGAAGAGAGCTTATCTTCCCTAGAGGAATTGCCGCTTACCTATGATAGAAGACCGCCCGAGCGACTTCGAACTTGTTATCAGTCGGGAGGTCGGAGAAATCTGACCGCATCTGGTAGTAAGGACGCGATGAATGCCACTCTGGGCTTGAAAATTCCCAGTGCCTCGCGGTAAGGAGTAGGTTTCTTACGGGCTGAGGCGGAGCTTGGTACACAGTTTGTCTTCGTCGCGCGATGGATGCCACAAACGGCGATATAATGACAAGATCGTTGTAACGCTCCGGGGTAGCTGGGTTCGCCTGTAGCAGTTGACAATCACAATTGCCCTGTCCTGTCCCGTTCACATGAACTAATTTCCGATTTTATCTCGCGAAGAAACGCAATCGAGCCCATTATGAACACACTGCACATACCTGTACCCATACAATGACATACGACATCCGTCAACGAAAGCTTTTTTAGAAAAGAATAGACATCACGCAGGAAATCTGCAATTGTTCTCTATACATTATATATTAATATTCTAAAGAACAACGTCTGTTTGTTCGCTACTAACTCAAGAATTGCCGAGCATTACTCTCCATACAGCTGTAAGTATTATCTGCATGCACAGTAACAACTCCCTGACAGCAACCTGTTAAAATAATACACAGAAGCATATTATCGCGTATGAAGGTTTTACACGGTTGCTCGAAATTTTAAATTCAGATTCCGACGGAAGAGTGCACAATTTGAAAGTGAAATATTTCGCGAGACGTCTTTGTTCGCCGCAGAAAATACGCCAAATTTTTCAGAATGTCGTACCAATAATGTTCGTTAGTCACACTCTCAAAAAAAATGCGGCCTTCGAATAACAAACGCAAAAAAGTAAAATGAATATACTGTCAGTCATTGACTTTAGAATCGACGACGATGGAAAACACGTGAATAACAAATACGTAATATTAAAAAACGAAGATTTTCCTGTTTTATTATGCATTTCGTTTATTTTTTTCGAAAAAAAAACCACTTTTAAAAGACGACATATAACCGGATTTTTAGTAATCAAAAAAGAAGTCGGATTGGATTTTTAATGGGTATACTATGCGCTTATGAAATAATCGGGTCGCGAAAATCATAATGTGCTAATAATAAAATTTCTATTGAGGCCGGATGGATTCTATAAGGATCGAAGCAGTTTACAACCTTTATTGGTGATACGTGTTCGATGGTCTGGTTTGTTAGGTATTATTTTAATTGGAGAAAGGCAATTTGAGTACCCCAGGGGGAAAAGTATGTAGGTCGATATTTCGTGTTTTTTTAACTGACTGCGTTATTTGGACCGTAGAATTGTATGGTAAAATAATCTGGGAAGTAACGATAAGCAGTTCCAAGATATTCAACGTTTTAAAAACGTACGTTTGCAATACAGAAATATACCTGATATAAAACATGAAGACAGGTCCATCGGAAAATGCAATGCCAAATGATGTTAATTAATATTTTTATGAGGTGCGAAAATAATAAAACCTCAGTATCTATTTGTTCTGTTTTTATAGCGTTGAAGCTCTTACTTAACATTGAATTCTCCAACGCACAATATCAAAATCTACATCTTTTCTCTTCGAAAATTACAAACTTTGGATTGTTTCTCGAAAAAAATGGCATTTAAAAAAACAAGTCGCTTTTTATAAATAAGACTTTCTCCGATTTTTTATTTATTAAATTGATAAACAATAAATACCGTGCAAATATGAATAAATATGGCGAGATTTATATAGGTATAAGAAGAATGACGTGTTTACAGTTATTCGCGCGAAAAAAACTGAATTCAAATACCTACATAGTTGTTCGAAAACAAGCCTATTGCGCGTCGCGGAACGTTAACGATTTAATAACAAGTTACATAAGAAGTGAATCCTGAGAAGTAACTGCTAGGCATAATGAAATTAAACCAATGCTATTAAACCCGGTAAAAAAGTAACGGATTTAGAAGAGATAATGAAATAAACAAGATTGTATCACCATTAACGCAGTGCAGACGTACCCTTACCATTATTTTTTTTAAAATGAAATCTACGCGAATAATATTATGGTAAATGGGGGAAAATATTATGGTAGATAACCTAACCTACCACCAGCTTAGGTAAATAATGTGGTATCAACTTGGTTTGTTGTGATTTTTCGATTTCAGATGATACTTCAAATAAGATTGATCGAACTTACCGCGTGAAGTTTTAGCACCCGACTTTTCGGCAATGTTCGGGAGCTGAGCCGTGAGTCGGGCCGACCATGATAGATAGAGTTCGCCATTGGAACCACGCCACGACCTCATTAGACCCCGCCTGAGTGGCGACAGATTTAGTGTATGTCACATGCTACGGGCGAATCCGTCCTCCCCGGAGGGTTTCAGCGAACTTTATCGCTAAATCATCCCGAGGCGAAACACAGAGACTTGGGGACGTAGACAATCTACGTACCAAGCTCTACCACTGCCCGCCAGAAACCAACACCTTACGGCGAGGCACAGGGAATTGCCACCCTGCGGGCAGCCTCGCCCCCTGACTCCCAGATTTAGAGGTCGCTTGCGCGGTACTCTACCTCAAGCGAGCAGCATTCCTTACTGAAATGTCGCGGGTACGGGGCGTCCTTTGCTCGGCAACTCTCAGCCGAGATCGGGTGGCCCACGTATCGTTTCTAAGGATAAGCAGCTTAAGTTACCAACTCACCCCCGCTTTCTTAAGAAGCATACACTTTTAAACTCCTCCGGGTATTAGTCAGTGACAAAACGACCGGTTTGCCCGCCCCGTGCGCCAGCTGTCCAGATCAGCCCGTTTCCGTCCCCGGATCCACCGCACAGAAACCGCATGTTTCACCAGGTTGGCTCCTCTTCGAGGAGGCTCTCGAATAGGAGCTGCCTCGCGAGCTGAGCCGACCAAATTGACATATAATGGCGATTATAGATAGCCCAGGGTACATGGAACCATTATGATCCCCTGAGTGGCGACAGCTGGAAATGCAGAGCAAGGACGATTTCGAGGCCAGAAGGAATAGGAGATGGACCTAAAAAGGGACGAGTTGAAAGCGAGAACAGCCGTAGTTGTAAAGTGTAATTACTGCGATGGACCATTCGTCATGACAATCAGACTCCTCTAACTTAAACATGAAACGACGTAGACGCTGTAGCCAAAACCGACTAGAAGGATACGTAGGCCATACTGAAAGTGGATACGTGGGTCATACAGTGTTCTCTGGTGTCTAATGCGCCAAAAACCGGATACAATTGAAAATCAACTACTACTTTTTTGGAGCGTTGCTCTTTTACCAGGGTTTAGCGCGGCGAGAGTAAATTGGCAAAACTGTAATGGGACATTTTTGGTGAGACGCTTTACCGTCATCAGTGCGAGGCGCTTTTTCTTTTATTTGTGGCAGTTCCACGCAGCTTCGTCGCTGCTTGATCGTCAGAAGTGCC
>JAOPUG010000333.1:20590674-20601582 GCA_027564375.1 Micropterix facetella | reverse complement strand
ATGACAAAGTCCTTGCTGTTATTCGCGAGGTAATTAGCCTCTCAGTAGCTCGTGCCAACAAGGGTCTTACAGTACCCCCCAAGCCACCCATACAGTTTGTGCGGGATAGCTCTAAAGGCAAAAAACATTCTACTACAAAATCTTTTTTAATAATAGAGAAGGCAGATTGGATTCTGGAAGTTGATTCGGTCTTCAAACGTATAATTTCCCGGAAAGTTTCGGATGCACAGCCCTCCGTCCAGATATAACTTATCGTAGAATTAACTGTTCCATGGGAATTAAATATCCCAAAAGACCACGAATACAAATTAAATAAATATGATCTCATAAATGCCATCACTCGGAATGGCTATACTCTTCACCTTCACGCGGTGGAAGTAGGCGCTCGTGGCCTCCCAGCCAAATCTCTATTTCACCTGTTTAAGGACATTCCTAGAAAAAGTATCAAAAACCGTGATTTCTACATCTCAAATAATATGGCTTCGAAGGGGGAGTCGTTAGTTCGGAACCCACCGCTTACCCCCCAAAAGTGTAACAATAGTATTATGATGGGCCTGACTCTGGTCGGTGAATTCCATGGCAGTAGGTTTGTACTTACTATAAAGTTTGTTGAAACGCCTCGGGGTGACGGGTTCGACTGAATATAGTCTCAAATCCAACCCTGCCCTCTTCCCCTAAGAATCCGCTTTAGGGTCTAATGGTTCCGTGCAGCTTTGATTGGTGATGGCCAGCTTTATGTGATATTTGGTTGGCCCGACTCATGGTTCAACCATCATCCGAGAGCCTCCTCAAAGAAGGACTTAACCCGTCAGCGCCACAGTGACCTGTGCTTTCGACCGTATCCTGTTGTCAGAAGCGGGAATTCGTATCCGTGGAAACAATTCGGGCGAATCTGGGCGGTTTGCGGGACGAAGGGCAGAGTACTTGCACGTAAGACCGGGCCTGCCACTCCGGCGAATACCCGGGGGATTCTGGGAATGAATGTTTCCTGGATGTTGACCTGATGTCACCTATTCTTAGAAACGATTCGTTGGCGACCTGATCTCGGGTGACATGTGCCGAGTTAAGGACACCTTGGATCTGCGAGTCACGGAATACCGCATACACTACATCAGGTAGAGGCTACACAAACGACTTTGAACCCGTGACCAGACAGGAGGATGGAGAAATCCGTCAATCTGGTAGTCAGAGGGCGAGGCTGCCCGCTGGGTGGCAATTCGCAGTTGGACTTGGGCTGGCGGTGTAGCTTGACTGTGGATTGTGTTATCCTCAAGTCTCTGCGTTCATCTTAGGGTGATATAACGATAGAGTTTGTTGAAACATCCTGGGGTGGCGGGTTCACCCGTAGCTTAGAAATAATCACCAAACTGCCCTCTTCCCTCCCCCTACATGATAACAAGCATGGCGCATAAAAGTGGAAAATATGTGTTAAATTACGAAAATGTCATCGAAGATAAATAAGACTCGCCATGTCGTAGAAAAATCATGAAAACAATGGTAAACTAACTCACTTTTATTTAGACTTTTGTATATTCATTCGTCGTTGTATAAAATAAGTAGCTACTTATCTAATTTTAAAAATGTTAAACCAAATCACTCACATTATGCAGCCATGAATATCAACGACTTGCAAATCCTCTCTCTCTCCAAGGTCTTTAAATACGTCAGTAAAAGAACAATTAACGAAATATAACATTTATAATTCCAACTGTCATCATTACACATTCACTCATTAAAACAATCTACAAAACAGTAAGTATATACCCATATAGTCGAGGTCCCCGCTCAGAAAAATGTCCCGGTACGCCAGCAAAAATACTGCATAATTACTACAATGACTAAAATCTCACAGATCACGATTTTTTGCCGGAGTTTTCTTCGGCCAATGGTCCGTCAATGTCGACGAGCAGTGCTTCCTGCGTTCCAGACTGAGAAGTGGTCGCCGCCTGAGAACCGGGACTAGTCGATGACTGTAGTGACGTTTCGGGTTTAGGGCTTTGGAATTGGGGCACGACGTGCGGGGGCAGCTTTCGCAGGACATCCATGTTGACCGTTGCGGAGTGAACGCCTTTCTGCCGCGTCTGGTCGCCGGATTTTGAGAGACGCTCGCTGAGAGCTTTGAGTGCAATTTGCCTGAAATAAAGTGGATTTAATTTAGAATTTGGGTTATTGTAGTACGTGTGTACATAATACGAACTTTAAGGACAGGGTTTGGCAAACTTTAATGATTCTGTGGCCGAAGCGCACCTGAAATTTTGTAACCGTTACAACTGCCTAAACATAACTCCGGCTCCAACATTCTAACTACGAATAGAGATTTTCAACTTGGAGGCGAAAGGTTAAACATTAAATCCACTTCTTTCTGACAAAGGACGATGTATTGTAGAGAGCATATGTCATTGTTTTGAAGATCAAAGAGACAGCGCGCAGTAACTGTGAATTCAGAGCGATATATCAAAATAGTCCAGAAACGTTTGACTCCTGCATATATAGGTTTCCAGGCTTCAACCAAAGAACCCGATTTCAATAGGGCGAAGCGACCTGTCCTACCTGTCATACCTCTAAGGTTTCTCGGCACGCAGTTTGAGTTATTTTTGGACAAACACCTGTTAGTCTATCAGCAGTCTAGACTTATCCCTAATAGCTTGTTTGCTCCTGGTTACCAAAAATGTAATCAAGACTACTTAGGAGTATTTTGGGCATTATCGTCCATATATTTTGCTTCAGCAATTATTTTCATTTAAAGGTGCTTTTTCTCATTCTCTATTAAATAATGCCCATTTTGATATTGCTGGTTACAATACGACTAATCGCCAATGTTTGTTTCTACAATCGCAACCGAACTCAGGTATATTATGTATTTCTGGGACCCGTTGCCCTTGACGCAAGTAAAATTAAACAATGATGCCTTCATCTGGGCTTGCCGGGTGCTTGTCGATGCCACTGATCAGGTAACACATTGGCATGGAGTTGCTAGGGAAAGGGCGCACAGACTTCGAGGAGAAAGGGGATAACAATATCGCACAGAAAGAGAACGAACGAGTGCATGAAGAAATTCTATTTTATATAAAACTGATAGGCAATAAGCAATTAGAATTATTCTTGGAATTAACCTTGCAACAATAAACACTCTTTTGCATAATATTCACGCCGACAACTCGCGAAAGAACCTTTGAAAAATTTGAAAAAAAAGGACTTTTAATGTTTTTTTTGTTTACGACCGAAGCTGTAAAAGAAGTCTAATCCCATTCATATAAAAATAAAGCTTATTTATTAGTCTATTAGAGATACTATAATAGTTGTAGTCGATCTCACTTATTTATAGGGTTTATCAGTTGTTTAGAAACCCAAAGTTGCAAATTTTCACATATAAAAAAAAAGGTGGGGCAAAGGCCGTCGACGTTCAAGTTGAACGTCGCCATTAAGAGCAACACTGATTTGTCCAAGAAGATTGACAATGTCCCAGAAGATTGTAATGAACCACCTACTTTTTTTCAGACCGGGATCAGGTTTTTAAAACTATTGGATGTTGGAATGGAGGGTTCCAGACTAATGACCGGCGTTGATGTTTTAGCACAGTTGTCTTGCTGCATGTGAGCGTTCGCCTTATCAGCCCGTTCCCGCCCCGTTTTGACTACATAAGACTTGAGATGTGGATAATAGGTTTTAGATTTTTCCTAGAAAGGAGTTGATTATCTTATCGGGGAGACCAAGATCTTTAATTTGGACGGTGCGCATGAGCATACCTGGACGGCCGCTAGAATAGAAGTATCTCCGTGTTTTAAAAAAAAACTACCCTCTTTCTCTGCGCTCTCTTCAGATTAAAGTGATTTAACAGGGATTTGGAAGCGACAATATCCACTGTGAAACCGTTTCGTATGATGATAAGCGAGATCAAATTATCTATTTAGTTTGTACCAGTGAAGTGGACGAAAGACGCAGAAAGCTTTCTTAATTAATAAGAAAGAAAGAAAACGCCTTTCAAAATATAGAATTATGCAAAAAAAAAAAAACAATACGGCAACGAATAAGCATGACTTTTACATAAAGTGATAAACCATAGCATCTACATATATTTGCAATTTGCAAACCATTTATCATTGTTAAATACACATCGTTATCAGTGTGTTAGATAAAAATGAGGACGTTGTTAAAATAGCAAATTGGCCCCGATCTTCAGACTATTCATCTGTACAAATCCAATTTTGTGGTTCATTACCTCCGTCTCTCCATATCTTGAGGCTCCACGCCCGGCATGGATATCGTAACGCCCCGTGAGCTTAGCGCCAGATGCACTCTCTTCTGACTGGCTGGACACATGCCCATCTTTACAAAGCATGTGTAAATCGGAGAAAATGCCGCTCGTAACAAGGGTTGTAATACTGTCGGAAAGAAACTGAAAAGAAAATGGAAAATTATTAATCAAATCTCAGTATTTTCTTTACTATAAGATTACCGCTGCTACGGTCTGCAGAGATTAAAAAATATGACTAGCATAAAGATTCCTCACTTCGTACAGTTGGCATTAACAAAGGCATCTCTCCCCTCTCATTTCAATATGATTAGGGTTGTCATGCAATACAATTATGTATTTTGCTATGTTTACAGTAATATTGAGTATATTTGCGTGCACTGGAACACCTTATTTAGGTTCTTCTAGCCAGCCCTGTTTGTTTTACGATTGGATTGTTGACACCTCTCATACTCGCATACATATTTTCCTCTTTCAGTTGTCGTGCATGTGCGGTTACTGTGAACTCTACTGAGTATATGAGAATGTTACAGGAATTTCTGGCACCGCAACTAGAGGAATTTGCTGGCTACAATGGGAACACATGGTTTCAGCAAGATACTTGTCACACCTCTAACTATTCTTTACCGGTAGTGAAATAAATGTTCCCGTTAAAGCTGATTTCTATGAGAGGAGACATCCTGTGGCCACCCAGGGGTCCCGATTTGACGCCAGCCGATTTTTTTTTATATAGGGTTATCTGAAGAATCATGTGTATACCCCTAAACCAACAACACTGCTTCAATTAAAAGCAAGGATAACGGAAGAACTGTATGCAATCCCACAGTCTCTTTATCGAAAAGTCCTCGAAAATTGCCATGTCCGTTTAGAGGAATGCCAAAACCGAGACAGCGGTCATTTAGATGATATCATTTTTTTAAAAAAAATCCCGTTCTCTGTCTTTTTTAAATATATAATGTTGAAAATAAGTCTTAAGTTTTATTTTTATTAAATATTTGAAAGTAAACTAATTAATGGCCCATCCTGTAGTTTATGTAAAAAATATCAACATTAAAAAAACATCTAATAATAAGTAATATTTGATAGTTATTATAGATAAAACGCACTTTTTATATAACTTATCAAAAAAAACTTATTTTTTAAAAATTCAACGATGGTTATGTGCCATGTGACTATGTTAAAATGCCTTACTATTTTTTTGAGCTTCTTGGTCCTGCTACTTAGTGTGCAAGATGGGTTAAAAAAATAATCTAAAACCAAAATTTCCTGTATAACCCCCAGATTTATTTGTTTTCTCAAATTTTCAATCCTTTTTTAAAAATCTGAAATAGTTATGTACTTAAGAAAGGTACCCTTGGTTATGATATTTTTTTTCAGCCGACTAACATCATCAGTTAGTTCATTATGATGGTTCAAAAATTGCCATAAAATGTAATCGTCAAAATTGACATATATCGTCGCCTTAAAATAGGTTGCCTATTATTGAATTGATATTTTCGTGAATATTCTTGAACCACAACATCGTTAGAAATAGTCAAGCTTAGAAAAGAAGTAAATTTGCATGACGCTTCGGTCCCTCTCGGGCGACAGTAGTTAATTTGTCCTTTGAGATTTGTAAATTTCCCTAAAATGTGATTGTCGTCATGAATATCAATCCAACCAATCTCGCACATCACTGTTAGGTTTCACCATTTGCTTTCTCAATTTTGCGCAATTTCAGGGGAGAGGTATCAAACCCTCCTGATTCATCTCCTGGATTACAGCCTTGCCAAGCACAAAAACAGTCCTCTGTACAAAACAGAGAGATTTTATGTTAGGTGCAGAACGCAGAAGTCTAACAACCGTGATAGGTCCAGAATCATTCTGCAGTGTATCAAAAGCCACAGCAACCCAAAACTTAAAAGAATGGGAGAGACAAAAGACTCTCCATTACTGGCAGAATATACCAGGATTAAAAATTGCAAAAAAGCTAATACAAGAGCACTCGAATCACGACACTTTTTTGTATTATTGTTTTAAATATATATATTTTAAAATGTAAGAACTCTAAATTCTTTTATTGTACGAATTTCAAAACATTGTCAACATTGCCCTTAAAATTCTTCTAACAAAAATAAAAAAATATGTTGAGGGCGACACATAACTTTCCCGGTGGTATCCATCGATGAAGGTAATGCACACCTTCATCGATGGATACCGCTGGGATCTTGCTGAAACCACGTTTTCCCATTGTACCCAGAAAATTCCTGTAGTTGCGGTGCCAGAAATTCCCGTAACATACTCACATACTCAGTAGAGTTCACAGTAACCGCACGGCCGCAAAAATCCTCGAAGAAATATGGCTCAATGATTCCTCTGCCTGATCTTGCCGCCCATACTGTTAATTTAGGAGAATGAAGCGGTCTTTGTTGTTTGGCTTGGGGATTTTTGCTGCTCCAATATATACAGTTCTGTTTATTAACGTGCCCGTTAAGGTGGAAATGGGCTTCGTCGGAAAACAAGATGTTGTCAAAGTTAGTGAAGCAATCTAACATTTCTTGAGCAAAAGATTTGCGTAAATTTTAATCGTTAGGCTTCAATTCCTGTACTAATTGAATCTTGAATGGATGTAATTTCAAAATACAGCATAGGGATGTGCGTGATATTTTTAACCCTTTGGCCGCCACATTTTTTGGGGAGGAAAAGGTACGCGCGCCGGCCGCGCATTCGCCGACTATGACAAGGGGTGTGCAATTAATAATTATAAGATTTCTTATGAATATTGATTATTTTTTGTCGTCGTCACGGCGGTCACATAGCTATCACGGCGTACACTTACGTATTTCCATAAATAGCGGCCAGCTAGCTGTCGCGGCGCACACTCCTATGTATTTCCATAATCTTGAGATTGAGAGGCTGTGATATCGCAGTTGGTCATGCGCAGTAGTGTTTCATTTCATGTTAGTGCTGCGCAGTAGTGTTTTTATTTTATATTATTCACCTCATACATAAAGTATTTATTGTTTAATTACTTGTTTTCTGTCTGTCTTTTCTCTTTCTGTTTTTAATTCACGGGAACGTCGAGGACGTGAAGGACGAGGACCGAAGAAATAAAATATTTTTGAATTATATAGAATCCTAATTGTATTTGACAATAGTAACAGAAAAGTGGTCACTGGCTATCTTCGGCGGTTCTTTCCAGTGGAATCTTACTTGTAGAATTCGCCAGGAAAAAATAAAAAAAATATATAAAACATATTGTTTTTTGACATTTCGTGTGGTGCAGAAAAGATAAGACCACCCTATTATCAATGAATAATTGATAAATAAAAAAAGATACCTCAAAATATTCATAAAAATAGTCTACATTTGAAACCGCAATAGATAGCGGGTTTTTATGTTAATTTTATCACATTTTTCCTGACAACTTTGGAAATCATAAATTTCCGCAGCTAATTTTTATTAAATAAAATGTATGAATATCTAGGCTACTAAGCAACATTAAATGTAAAGCGTAGGTAACTGTCAAAAGCCGCAATGAACTTAAACAATTTACTTTTTTCTCTTATTTTTATTCATTTATTTCTTCATAAAATTAAAAACTTATAGTTCTAAAATCGTCATAAGACGATCTTTTCAGAAAGTATAATACTATATATCTATTCCTACGAAGTTTTACAAGAAATGTAACTTTTAAAACGATGAAGTGAATAGGCTTAACGTGGACATCTATAAGAATATTAAACATTGTGACATTAAAAAAATATTTATATTTAACTTATGTAAAATTCCTACAAGCCTATGTAAAGTTTAACTCTTAAAGTTTGAGGTGGTGGTTTAGATTGAGTGATATATAGAATAAGAAAAAAATGTCTTACTTACTTTGTTTTATGTTTTGAGGTGTGTTTTAGATTCAGTGTCAATTTTCAAGACTGGTAAAAGTTTTATCACAAACATACATGTTTTATTCACAATTCTACTTTACAATCTATATAAATAAATTGAAAAATACAAACCGTTCCAATCCTCATTGAACTGATCGAATGAGTAATCGATAATCAATATTTTAACAGAGATATACCGCCCTAGCCTGTTGCATTGAGTCAACAGCGGCGCCTATATTACGGCCCGTTACCAACCACTATACCTGCGCAGGTTTGATTTGCCATTTTTTTGTAAAATAATGGCTTCATTTCCTCGCAAAACCCCGTTAGGTCTAGCATTATAAACGTACACATGTACTACTTTCAATAAATGTTAATGGCTTATAAGTACAGCGTTTGTTAAAAAAGTTCACCCAAAGTTCTGTGGATTACAGTCCGCAGCATACATTATTGACGGTGTTGACTTGTTACAATGGTGGAGGCCAAAAGGTAAATTCAGCCGAAGGTTTGCTCATCGATAAACCTGGATCGCGTTTCACCGAAGCCGAAACTCTCCCTACGTTCTCTTCATTTCGTGAATTCTGCGGGGCACCCGTTTGCTTTAAATTTAACGTCGTTCCCGTCTTTTCAACTTATTCACCCATTTCTTAATCACAACTGCACTCGGACACTGGTTTAAGTTGTGTAAATCGTACTTCACGCGAAACAAGCGCTGAACATTGGTGCACACGCTATTGTTTAAGTAAAATTGCTTCACGCAATAAGCGCGCTGCGGTCCCATGAACACATCCATTGCAACTGAATTTTCAAGGAGCAAGCTAGCGCCTTGTCCCCACCCCGCTTGCCGGCTTTGCGCAGGAGATTTGATTTAAAAGTAAATTAATTAATGGCCCAACCTGTATATAAATTAAACTTGCAGTACCATCGTTTTTTTGTCTAAATAAAATATTAGTATATTTTAAAAATAATATTTTCTACAGCACGTTTCTACTAATTTTCTCATACAAATGCACCAAGCCATCTTCGTTCGGCGCATTTGTATCGGATGTTCTTTTGAAATTTGTGTGAGATGTTTTTACATAAATTGTCGCCTTAAGTATATAAACCGCACAAGATGCTGTACATCGCAATGTAGACATGGAGACAGGGTACAGAGCACAGGGCAAACCATGCAATCAAAGTCCAGAAACATATTTTAAAATAACCATCAAGATGGCTATTTTTAATCACCTCTCAGACTTTAATGATCAGCTTCGCTCAAGAGTTAAGACCGGACAATTATCTTCTCTCTGCATTTTAATCACATCTAATTATTGTAAAAATTAAAGTAGTAATATTTCCAAGACTGCTTTTAAATTTATAGAAGACTTGGATTGAGACTCCATAAAAGCGCGATCAATCAACTACCTCTAGAGTCTACTTATATTTACAGTAAAACCTTTCAATGCAGCATTCATTTGCAATGTCACCTATAACAATGAATTACTTTTTATTATCCTATTAAATTCAATAAATATACTAATAAACTAGATATTTATGTAATTTTGAATAAGAGATTAGCAGAAAGTTCCTGTATTCCTGGATAACTAAACCTCTTCGATTTTCTTTTCTGGCTATAGCCTTGGTACTTGGGTTCATTTTACGACGTGGAATGAGAGCGACCGGTAAAATTATTGTTTGAGCGCATAAAAATATTAACAGATCTAGAAGTTTAACTGGATTATTTACTTACTTATCAAAACTGAAATTTTCAGCAACATCGCCCCTCGATCCGTTGCTATGTCGCTGCCAAAATCTGAGATAAATCCAGGATAGCATTGTGCCGGAAGCCCACATGCAGGGATAAGTCCCTTCAAGTAATCCGAAGCCCCAGAAGCAGAGTGCCAGCAAAAAAACAGTCAGGGGAATGGAACGATTCGTCATTCTGCCTGCAATTATAGATATAGATAATAATATAAATTAGAAAATAGAAGTAGAAGCAAAGTTTTGACATCGTTGTAGTGAAAACCTCGTATGTCAAATTTTGAGTTTTCATTTTAACACCTAATCTAGAGGCGGAATGAAAACTACATATGACAGCAGGTCCGTCTGCCATTTGGTAGGAATAATTTTTTTGTAAAAAGTTGTGTGAATTACTTAAATAGTGTTTTTCTGACTTACATATGAGCTACTCATATCAATACAAAATTTAAGAGGTTCTCTATTTTTTATGGGTAGGTATTTTTTATTTTATTATATTTATATATATATACTAGCGGACCCGGCAGACGTTGTCCTGTCCGAACAATGGCTTGCCTGCTATTAGCGGGTAAAGGAATCTCTTTTTCGATGTTTGAATTTTCGTAAACTATATACTAAATGACATTTGACATTTCAATCTTTTCGTTTCGTCATTGTGCGATTTGCGGTTGCCCAAAGCAAAATCACAAAAAATAATGCAATTTCTCGTTACCCTGCGCCGTTTAATTCTCGTGTCATGGCCGGACGATATTTGGTGCTTGTCATTGGCACATTTGGCGAAAGAGGCGTTACTTTTCGTGAGATTGGTGGTAAGTATAATAATGTGATTGCAAAAAATATATTGCTGTTTTTGTATGTATTTAAATGTCTGATAGTTGTGTTTTTTTATATATATTAGCTGCTAAGACTACTTGGAACACAGTTGATCCGTGAGCCCATAATGGATATACAGGCGACTATAGATGTGGCGACTCATGAAAAAGAAACGCTTCTACGCTATGGATCCACTGAACCATATGTACACCGAAGATGGACTGCTAGTAGCAGAGAATT
>JAOPUG010000333.1:20565613-20587726 GCA_027564375.1 Micropterix facetella | reverse complement strand
GTCGACGTATTTTTTACCTTGATGAAACATGGGTTAATGCAGGTAATTTGTTTGAATATTGCTTGACTCACTGTGAAGCATTTATATTAATTTTACTTATTTCAGTATTCAGCATTAGAGTAAAAACATTTTTTCATTTTAGGTCATACTGTGGGGAAGGTATGGGAAGACACTAATATTAAATGCGCTCGCCAAGCGTTTTTGGAAGGCTTGTCCACTGGCACAAAAAACCCTACCGGAAAAGGAAAGCGACTGATAGTTGTACATATTGGGAATGAGGAAGGTTTTTTGGAAGGCTGTGAATGGATATTTGAATCCTCAACAACCGGCGATTACCACGAGAGTATGGACGCTCCCCATTTTGAAGAATGGTTTGGAAAAGTCCTCAATAATCTACGAAGCGGCGACGTTATTGTGATGGATAATGCTAGTTACCATTCCAGGTAAATAAGTTAATTTTAACCCTCCGAGACATAGACTATGTTAAGCCAATTAAGCATAACTATGGAATATTATTTATTGCAGACGATTGGAAAAAATCCCTACCATGTCTTGGCGGAAACAAAATATCCAAGAGTGGCTAGAATCAAAACAGATAACCTACGCACCCTCTGAGACAAAGGCACATTTGATTCAAAAAGTTAAGCCAATTAAGCATAACTATGGAAGTTTTGTTACCGATGAGATGGCGAAGGAGAAGGGTATCACAGTGGTGAGGTTGCCTCCTTATCATTGTGAGCTTAACCCAATCGAACTTGTGTGGGCAGATGTTAAAGGACACGTCGCCCGAAATAACAAAACCTTCAAATTTACTGACGTTAAAAAAATATTAGTGGATGGTTTAGCTCGAATAACACCAGAGAAATGGAAAAACTGTGTCCAGCATGTTCTTAGTGTAGAAGAAAAAATGCATGGAATGGACGCCATAATCGACCGAACCGCTGACAGATTCATAATAAATGTCACAAATAGCTCGTCTGAAAGTAGCTCGTCTGAAAGCGACAGTGAATAAGTGATATTAATATATTGTCTTATGAAATAAATAATAATATATTTTGAACGCTTATGTACTTATTCATCCTGAAACCCTTATGCCGGACGTGACTTCATCAATATAGTAAGTCCAAAGACTCTCTGGTTTTGATTACTTCGTGTATTGGGAAAAAACGTGAAGGTACGTATGTATGTATTTATCTATTGATCTTTTCAATAGTTACACAATTTATATATGCCACGATTTCGATAGTATGCCACGTTTTATATCAATTTGTAATTTTTTACTTTTGCAAAATAAAAAAAAAATTGTGTTAGACTAAATATAATTTGAGTGATAAACGTTTACAACCCCTGATCAAACGGCCGAGGGGTCAATGCACTTTATTCTCAATTGATCTGGCGCAGACTATAGTCATTTTGTCGGCTGCATGTTCGATGTCGCGCTTACACAAGACGTCTTGTTTAAACAAGACATCTACTCAACTATGTAAACAAGTTTGCGCGTGCACATTCGGCGCGGCTTCGTTAGGGAAAACACGTGTAGTGTCCACGCTTTTGTTTAATTAAATTAAATTTTATCAAACATGAGTACCATAAAAGTGAACATTTGATAGCTCTAGTAGAAGAAAGACCTGTAATTTGGAACAAAGCTTGTGAGGAATATAAACTTAGGAATTTGAAGACCGCCGTCTGGGATGAAATATGTTCCATATTAATAGAACATTTAAAGATTTGCCAACGGTGGAAAAAAATGAAAACGGCAACTGTATCATATTTTTAAATATTAAATTATTCGGTCGTCATTACTTGATTTATACATATACAAGAGTGGTGCCAAGAAAGTAAACCATATTCTGACACGAAGTAATCAGCAAATATATTTCTAATATTGTTAGCATTTTGTCCTCCTCTGATGTTATATCTATCATTGCACTCTACAAAATTATTATCTACAGTGATTTCATCATTATTAAAATCATCTCTTACTCTGACAAAATTATGCAATACACAACATGCTTTAATAATTAAAACAGCAAAATCAGGAGTAATATTAAGAGAATGATGAAATATTCTCCATTTGTTGCTGAATATTCCAAATGTACATTCAACGTATATTCTGGCACGAGATAATCATTAAATAATCTTTTCCTTGTAAATTAATCCGTTATTACTAAACGACTGCATAATCTTTTTATGTAGAGGGAGGGCTTCATCTGCTAAAAAAAACATAGGGTACTCGAATAGTCCCATATCCAGGCAGTGGCTCAGGGTGTGGTAATTTTAATGACTGATTGTGCAGTGAGCTCCATAAAGAAGAACTTTTAAATATATTTGAATCACAATCCTTTCCGTATCTACAAAGACGAACTGATAGTTAGAATCAGTCACTGCTAAGAGAACTATGAAAAAATAGTTTTTGTAATTATAATACATCGATCGACTGTGAGCAGGTTTTATAATCTTATGTGTTTTCCATCCATAGCTCCAACACAATTAGGAAAATTGGCATGCGTCTGAAAAGTATCCGCTATAAGTTTCCAATTACTTTTTCTAGGTGTAGGAATACATTGTTGTTGTAAGGTAATCCATATATTATGGCATAGGTTTCTTACGATTTCACATAACGTGGAAATTCCAATTCTATACACGTAGTGAAGTTCTGTTAAGGAGCACTCCCTTGCCAAATATCGGGAAGTTAAGATACAGAAATACATAAAATATATATAGTAGGTACAAAGGCTAAAACTTATCTCTAAAAAGAGATTTCTTCCAGCAGGGCCGACGTTTAAAGGACAAATATCTATATAGGGTATAAAAACATACATGTACAAATAAATGACGTGCTAAAATAAACATACTAACAAAAAATATTTTTTCAGGACAAGCTTTAATAAAGACATAGAACAACGAACGGGGAAATGGTTGAAATGGAGAAAAAGGATAAAAGACTTACACAAATTAGGTACAGGCGCAAGCACTATAAAAGAAATACGTTTAGTGATCAATTGGTTTTTTTTTAGCGAAGATTATTACACCAAGTGAGAATCGCGCCGATAGTTTAATTCAATAAATATATCCTGCTGAACAACAAGAATTCACTTCCGATCGCCGTCAAGAGCAACAATCTATTCATTCACACCACTCAAATCAGTCCCAAAGATACATTCCTCCAGCTAGGAAAAGGCTAGTAGAAGGCTCAATTCGAGAGCTAAATTATCAAAGCATTAAAAGCGACGCCAACTTCATCAGTGGCATCTAATGAAAGCCACAAGGAACTACATATTTTGTCTATTTTAGAGGCATTTTGCCATCTCTCGATGATTTTGACAACGAAGAAGTATTTGAATTTCAAGTTCGGGTGTTGAATTTGATTAAACAGATGAAACATGAAAAAAAGGAAGGCCACAACATCGCACTGATACTCGACACACTCTCCAGTAACATCATTCACCTCCTATAACCTCGTCTGCCTCAACGCAATATCAAATACTGAATTTATTACACATGTATCCAAGAACTTCGCACCACGTATTGACACCAGTGGGACACATACAAACGAATGACAGAATGTCAGAAACCTCCAGTAATGAAACCTATAATACAGAGGACGCCGATATTGATTTTGGAATACTTACGTAATTTATCTGGTATGAGAAATCGAGATGATTATCGTGATTAATTTGCTTATTATTAACAAGCGGTAATACCCGGCTTCGCACGGGAGTAATTTTAAATTTATTGTCTGGAAACTGGTTACAAAGTCAAAAAACTTTGATCGAACCTCACAGATAAAGAACAGAATGGCACAAAAATTAACTATGGAAACGATGTGAAAAAAATGTTTACCCTTCCTACTGCGACTAATTCACATAAACCACCGTATATCGAAGTTTGAATCATATCCGCATAATATTGGTCAGCTGTACTGTAGTTGTCGTCATTATCGTATGACATAATATAAAATTCATCCCAGTTACCTAAAATGTAATCAACAACATGTTGACGCACGACAAAAGCCTTTTCTTGATTACCATACATCAAAAAAGAAAGAGATCGGAATAAGCAAGCACCGTCTCCTTCAATCGGTACAACGATTTGTTGCGTCGTTTGCCCGTTAATTTCTACGTTGATTTTTTTATTAAAAAATGTAAAATAAAGAAATGAAAATCAACTCAGAACAAAACAGAGACAGAACTCTGAACAGATATTCATACTTGCATATAGGTAAGTACTTAAACAACGTCTGCCCCCGGCGCGCGAATAAACGCGATGTTCAAAAAATCGCTCACAAACGACTCCCACAAACTCCAAAACTGCGCGAGCTCCGCGTTGTGGCGGCGAAACGACTTAACACAAACTCCAAAACAGACGCGAACTTTCACTCTGATGACGGCTGCGATACTAAATCATGAAGACATGAAGGCTCAAAAACGACTCAACACAACTCCAAAACAGACGCGAACTTTCACTCTGATGACGGCTGCGATACTGAATCATGGTCATGAAACGTAAAAATAATCAATAACGCCTGACGTTACTATACGGAACTCTAAAAAAATTAAAAATCCATACCTGAGAGTTACAAGCATTTCACGTGGGGAAATACTTTCTCTAAATTGCGTATTTTGACGAAGTAATGACGACTTCAAATGTTCTAGCAGCTCATCAATAGTAGTCTTGGACATACGGAAGTAATGAAAAAACTTTTGTTCGTCTTGAAGTAGTTCTGGTACCAACTTCGCATATGCCCCATCATTGATTTTTGCCATATTTAATGGATGTATCCAATGACGCCTACAACTACGGCGTTTTCTTCTATGGTGCAAGTATGCAACCACTTTTAAATGCTGTCTGTCCATTTGGTACGCGTGTATCATGCGTGAATTATGGTTACAGACAGAGGATAAGACGCCTTGCATAATAAATGCGATAATCCATACAAGACATTTTTCTTGTCTAGTGTCCGTGTCTTATAATGTGCAAAAGGCCTGACAGTGTGCGGTGTCTAGAACAATAGTATGCGCAGAATGCCTTCCGGCGAGCGTTAGAAATTTTCTGACAGAAATTTATTTTAATTTGCGGCCGCCCGCCCTAACTTTCGCACGTAATGTGCGTCACTGATACATGTCGCTTCTCAACAATGTTTTCTGTTGAAAGTATTGTAAATGGGCTGTTGCCCATCTCTAATCCCGTTACCTACACCACAGACAAAATAAATTCTTACTTTCCTGTCGTGATTTGAAAAATTTGTTTTCGCCCTGCCAGATTTTCAAGAAAACTTCCGTAGGCAAGTTATCCCAATGGATTTATCTACACTATTGCACGACCTGAATTTAAACAGCGACGATAATTCAATTCCGACAGTTTTCAAGTCCGTGAAAGTGACCATTGGCGGCACACCAACCGAGATCTTGTACGCCGAGTTTGCCGATAACCTTTTCGCCATAATAACGCAGTTCCGGAAACTGGGTTCTCTGGTGGTGGTCGAGAAGGCGCAGAACCGCGAGTCGCAGGAGGCGATTTACGAGACGCGTACGAATTTTGGAGTCGATACTGCTGAGCATCACGCTGTTGCTAGGTAAGAAGGGTTTAAAGCCTACTACCCCATACATCCTAGATTAGGAGGCCGCGAGGAACCATAAGCGCGATGGTTGAACGGTTGTTTACTATACGCACAGTACTTCTGCGAAGGGATAGTGAAGGTCTGATGTCAACAGTGTTGTATCAAATTTTCAGATGCTCCACCAGGTTGAATATTTAGAATCTGCAATGGCTTGCCACGATTTTATCGCCATTGGCATTTATTTTTCATAGTTCATTTATACTGTATGACTTAGCTGTTGCATTCCTTGACTTTTTGGGAACGATAAGGCAACTTTGAGCAGGCTGAACTATGAAACCCCGAATGAAACTGAGAACCATCAGACCTTCACTATCCCTAACGGCCTCTTAGTCTATCTGGTCGATGCACAAGTTTTTGTTAATACTTTAATTTAATTTCAGATACTTGGCCGAGCTACTGGAGCTAGAGAAACCGCTGCACGTGTTTGTGAGCTTGCAGGAGTATAACACAGAAGTTCTCGGAGCCATCAGAGGTGTGCTACGTGCTTTTATATCGAGTTAAAGATGTCGGATCGCGTCATGACGCTATCAGGTGCCGGGGCGGTGAAAAAGCTTAAATTATCTCAAAAACGGTACGGACAACTAGCGATCGGTCCACCGGGCTCCGGTAAAACGACATACTGTGGAAAGATGGCCGAGTATTTGTTGTCAGAGGGAAGAAACGCGGCTATTGTAAATCTCGATCCGGCGAATGACGCAACCGTTTACACGCCGACGATCGACGTTAAAAATTTGATACGCCTCGAGGACGTCATGGAGCAATCAGCGCTTGGCCCCAACGGAGGGTTAATCTACTGCATCGAGTATCTCGAAGCGAATGTCGATTGGCTCGTTGACGAAATAAACAAGACTGACCCAACCACATATTTTATTTTCGATTTACCCGGCCAAGTCGAAATTTACAGTCATTACGAAACTTTAAATAAGATTTTAGCGCAAATACAAACGAAGACCGATCTGCAGCTGAGCGTCGTGCATTTAGTCGATTCCCACCACTGCTCGGATGCTGGGAAATTTATATCTGCGCTCATGCTGTCTCTACTGGCAATGTTGCGAATGGGATTACCGTTCGTCAACATCCTATCGAAAGCAGACCTTTTGGAAAAGCACGAAAACAGCTTGGAGTTCGGGCTCGATTTTTACACAGAAGTTCTCGATTTGAATTTCCTGCTCGACTGCCTCGATAGCGATGCTCATACTCTCAAATATAAAAAGCTCAATGCCGCTCTTGTGTCGCTGATCGAGGATTACAGTTTGGTATCGTTTGAGCTGCTCAACATTCACAAAGAATCTAGTTTAAGCAAAATTAAAAATTTAAACGATAAGGTCAGCGGGTATGTCTTTAAGCCGAAAGACGGACGGCAGAATTTGTTCTCGTGTGCTACTGGTGCCACAGCTCCTCGTGGCCGTGACGCATCCGACTACACATAACCGAAATAATTCTTCTTCAGATGGACCGCAAGGATAAACCGAATAAGGAAGACGAAAAGACTAAGGAAAACTACATAAAGTTACTGCACGAGTATAACGATATTAAAGACGCCGCTCAAGTCGTCATTGGGAGCATCGCAAACATTCAAGGAGTCTCTGTTAAAGAGCTACACAAGAAATTTGGCCTTCCGGAATAAATTTAATGAAAATTAATTTTTTTTTTATTGTTGGTTCTATGGTGTTTTTTTGAATTTTGTAATTTATTCATCTACGTATGATCATTGATTATATATATAAAAAAATAGTATTATGATGGGCCCGACCTTGGTCGGTGAATTCCATGGCAGCTCCGTTTGTCCTTACCAATACATCAATCAGTGGTACTACAGTGAGCAATCTATGAATTATCAATGGTATGATCTTATTACACAAGGGAGAGAAGACGGTGGGCCGGTAGATCATTCAAATTCTATGAGCCCAAACCACATTCGTATAAAAGAATAAGAGGGTATACTTTGATACAGCAGCAAACGTTTTATACCTACTTTGCTAGGGCTGTTGTGAACGTACTAGTTATTAATAAAAGTTAATACATTTACATATTTACTAAGTAACAAGTAAAGGATTCTTTGAGGGTTACTGAAGTTAAATACAAATCTACATCAGATGAGACTATATGGGACCGTTCATGGATTTTAAGACCATTGGTCGGGCGAACCCGTCACCCTGAGGCGTTTCAACAAACTATCGCTATATAGCCCCGGGATGAGCGCAAGGAATTTGGATGGCACAAATCTACTATCCAACTACGCCGTAACCCGTTAGAAAACAACGCCAAATAGCGAGACACCGGGAAACAAGCTGCCCGGCGGGCCAGCCTCACTCCCTAACTTCCAAATTTGGTCGGATTCCTCCGACCTCGCGGGTTCGAAGTCGGTTGTGCGGGCTTCTACCTTAAGTAAGCGGTAATTCCTCACCGGAATTATCGCAGATACGAGGCACCCTTTGCTCGGCACACCACCTGAGATCGGGTGGCCCATGTATCGTTTCTAAGGGTACATACTCGTGTCGCCTGCTACGAAGAATTCGTCCGCAACATTCGTGTACAAGTTCTTATGCAAGCATGATGAAGAGTGTGTAAAATCTGCAGACTTGTTCGCTGACGGATGTTCAGGACAGAATAAAAACAGCACAATGGCAGCGATGCTACTTTATTTCATCAATAACAGTCACAACATTGACGAGATAACATTGCGATTTTTTGAGCCAAACCATGGACAAAGTGAGGGAGACTCTGCTCATAGCCGTATAGGTTACGTCTTAAAGCAAGCTGGAGATTTATTTTTACCGGCTCAGTTGACACCCGTAATAAAGTTAGCGCGAAGAAATCATCCTTACATTGTGAACGAGATAAATTATACTGATGTATTAGATTTTAAATAGTATCTAAAGCCATGAAATTGCTGTCATTCCGAAAAAATGATCAAACTGGAGGTTCCATCGACTGGACTAAAATGATGGAGTACAAGGTGACCGAAGAATATCCAGATACAATATTTTTTAAAACTGCTCATACTCAAGCTGACTACAAAAGTATTTCAATAAAAGTGCAGAGGGGTAATAACAATGTTATGTCTAGATCAGTCCCACTATCAAATGCTGAACCTCCAAAAATATCAGCTGCAAAATATGCAGACTTAATATCACTGTTCTGGGGATACACCTGTGGTAAGGGTAGAGGAATATGTAAACTTTTATCGCAGCTTATCCCATGAATAATCATTAATGTAAGTCCATGATGTCTTTTTCTAATGTTCCTGAGATTTTTATAATTTTAGATTTTTAATATTATAAAATCAAAATGTTTTTTATTTTAAAAATGTATAGGTACACCTCTTTGCAAGGAAGTGATCGAAATGTACTCAAATATTCAAGAATTGCTTCGACGCTTCAATCAGGCAAAACACAACTCAGGTAGCCATTCCGATGCCTGACCAAGATCGATCAACGAACGCAGACGAAGACGACGAAAGAGCAGCACGACCTTATCAAAGGTCAAGCGATGACACCCCATCTCTAATAGAGAATTACTACAACACTTGGCGCAGATAACGACTCTAAGGCCAAACCAACTCTGATCTCAAATACGACTATAAGTGCACGACTTGATCCTGGCGTACGATACTTCGACACAATGAAATGACTTGCAACGGGGTTCAGGTACAAAACCTTGTTACTAATGGAGCTCTTGTGGTTGGAGTACATCCTTTGAATGACATTGTCATCGAATGGTGGACAGAGTTTGGATTCTCGGAGAAGCTATGTCACCCCTGCTCTGGTTCTGGAACTAACATTATCAAAGTATATCGGGATATACTCCATTGCAATGTTGCCACATTTATGTTGAGCCATGGGTTCTGCATCCGCCGTGGCGCAAAACTAACAAAGGGTATTTTCTCCCCGCAGTGCGAGATTTATATCTAAGCTTGCATAGAGAATTTCCCTCAGCAGTACCCGAAAATGCCCGAATGATTACGTCATACCTCAACTTTTACGACTTGTTCCCAGATCGCCACTCGACTCGTTATATTTTAGCAGCGATACCGAAAGGACATCGTTTCTAAGGGTAGATAGCTTAAGTACCTAACTACCCCCGCTTCTTTAGGTCGCATTACGCTTCCAAACTCCGCCGACTATTCGTCAGTTGAGCAAGGCCGGTAAATCGGCCAATACTTCAATCGTCCAGGGCCGCCCGAGGTGTTACCCCAGGTCTGACCGCAAAGCGGGTTTCACCGGATTAGTCCCCCTTCGAGAAGGCTGTTGGATGGGAGTTGAGCTGTGAGTCGGGCCGACCTTAACAGAAGAGTTGGCCATTGAGACCCTAGCTGCACATGCTCCATTAGGTACCACTATCTGGGACCGATTTATGCAGATTTTGCTTTGAAGCAGACATATTGCTCCACTTTCTGGTACGAGCGTGGACCGCTATTGCAATCATAGAGCCGACATTTGGGGAGACAGGGAGATCAAAGAAATTGTTACCTCAAATATACCAGATTCACAACTGGGTAACAAAACTGTAACTTAGGGAGGCACAAAAGATTGTAAAGGTCGTGGTGTACCTGGGCTCTGAAGCCCAGACGAACACATTCAATAGTACGTTAACTAAGGCAGTTTTTTTTAAAAATAATCAGTGCTGCAAGTTTTATAAACTGAATAAAAATTCACTCAGTTCAAAGAGAATTACTAAAATTGGACAAATAAAAAATTTGGCTCGATGCTATTCTACTGGTTTTTTCGCTCGCTATGCTCCAGTGGTAATAAAAGTATGGAGTGCAGAGGGTCTGCTTCATACGAACGATTCAAAACGATACGTTCACGCGTCGCTGCATGCATAGCTGTCACATCGTTATTTACACATCAATATACAGAACTAGAGATGTTTCAATTTTGCGTGGAATAGGATAGTACAATTTTGAAAGCCAAATTTTATCGCTCTTCATACAAACGTTCAAAATTCGTATGCATTTATTTTTTTTTCCCCATAAGGCTAGTGGCTTTGGGGAACTGTCTTGTTGCCTAATGGCAACATCTTCTAGACGACCATTTTTGTGGCATCTGACACTCAACCGGTCACTCAAGTACTGACCGCATACTGACCACTCCCAGCGCTGCTTACCTTTGGTAACACATGCTGAGTGAACCGCATGTGTTACCAAAGCACATGCTGATGCTACATGCCCCCCACCCTCCGAGTATATGTATATTATTTATTTATTATTAATAGACTAACCGCTTTTAGCTGATGCGTCTATATCACAACACTTATTTGTTTTTTTTTGTTTTAGATTGTCCAGTTCGTTTTTAAAATTATTTACGGAGGTAGCATTTACAACTTCACCGGGTAGACCATTCCAAGATTCTACCACTCTGTGAGAAAGTGTCGTCGGGGGTTCTGCTTGTGATACAGCTTTTTCGAGTGCCCTCTCAGTTTTGTAGTATTGGCAAAGGTGAACATGTTCTGCAGCCTGGGAGCATTGTAAGAAACATTCAGAATTTTACATGTCTCAATGAGATCTCCACGTTCTCTTCGTTCTTGTAGGGTGCTCAGGCCAAGTTCATCCAGCCGGGTTTCGTAGCTTTTATTTTTCAGTGCAGTTGGCATTTTTGTAGTACTCGTTGTACTCTCCATGTACAAAAGAAAGTCATTTCTTCGTTGAATTGTGACTGGCGATGAAGTGGATCTATTTTGAGAATCGTAAGCATCAAAAGTAATGGGTAATTCCAGGAGAATCATCGACATCGACGCTACGCTCTGACAAAGACAATGCTCTGTGTTTGGTGGGATCAAAAAGGTGTGATCTATTATTAGCCCCTAAAACTTGGCGAAACTGTTAATACTGAATTCTAACGAAAAATATCAAAAAAGGCAACACAAAGTGATATTTCTTCATGATAATGCACCACCACACACAGCAAAACTGGTCAAGGAAACGATTGAGGCGTTTAGTTGGGAAATACTTTCGCATGCGGCTTACTCACCAGATTTGGCTCCGTCTGACTTTCACTTATTTGCATCGATGGGACACGCACTAGCTGAGCAGCACTTCACTTCTTATGAAAATGGCTCGATGACTGGTTTGCCTTAAAAGAACAACAGTTTTTTTGGAGTGGCACCCACTAGGTGCCAGAGAGGTGGGAAAATGTATAACTAGCAATGGACAATACTTTGAATAAAATAGTTTACATCATTTTCATATAATAAATGTGTATTGTGTATACAAAATTTCCAGTTAAATTTACATACCTGGTATATATAAATAAACACCAACGACCCCCTGAGTATGTCAGAGGAATCAGGGCTTGGCCCTAATAAGGTAAATGTACTGCATCAAATATGTCTTATGAGATAAAAGCTGGTGTGCCACAAGGATCGGTATTGGGCCTTTCTGTACACATTATACACATCTGACCTACCTCTAACTCAAGGCGTAATTACTGCCACATTTGCTGATGACACAGCCATCTTGGCTAGTAGCTCCGACCCACAAGTAGCCTCCAATAACTGGAAATGAATCAAGGCCAGTGGATTCAAATCCCAAAACATCACTTTTGCTCTGCGGAGAGGCAATTGTCCAGTAGTGAAACTGGGAGGACATCCTAACCCACAACAATTGTGTTAAATATTTAGGCATGCATTTGGATAGTTTATGTGATCCTAAAAGATCTAAAAAACGAGCTGCTAGTTTATGTGATCTTTAAACCGATATGGACTTAAAGCATTCATCTATAGGGCGAATCTAGCGACTCCACCATAGAGATCCTTCAACGATACAAGAACGAAGTTCTGAGGTCCATAGCAAATGCCCCGTTGTTCTTTAATGAGATCCACAAACACCTCAATATGCTCATGGTTAAGGAAGAACTGCAAAAGTACAGTGCAAAATAGAAAAGACACTGGTAGGACAGGTGAATGCCTTAGCCTCAAACCTAACAAACATAGGTGAAAACATGAGGCGGTTAAAACGCTTCGATGCGGCAGAACTGAGTGACAACACTCGATGCAGACAATTAATATTAAGAGGCTCTTTGAAAGACGAGTCATCTTACATATCTTCAACTCTACAACAGATCTGATTATAGTCTACGATGCTGCAACCAATTGCAGATAGAAATCCCAAGGAAAAAATATCTCTCTAAGTGAACATTGATTGGTTCATCAACGAAATAAACAAGGCTAACCCGATCGCATACTTCCGGAATAAACACAATGGAGATTTAACTATAAAACAGATTTTTTTAATTTGAGCTGCTACAAAACACTTAAAATAGGAGGTGAATCCTAAACGGTGCGCATGAGCGTTCCAGAACGGTCGCTAAAAAGCCAGACAGATGCATCTCTCGTGTTATTAGAAAACTACACCTGCACACTCTTTAGATGAACAGATAATATAAATGAAACGAAGTAAAGTTTAAACATTTTCTTTTTATTGTGAAGACAAATACAACTCATATTTCGCTCGAAGATCGGCGGCTTTCACTAATATTTTTGTCTTGAAGTTGCAATACATGGGTGAAGACTATGCGTTTACATTTTGTGGTTAATAATTATATTGAATATTTTAAAAATTCCTAGCGTCCTTAACAGTTATCCACAGTTTATGCGTTTATAATAAATGGTAATCTAATTACATTTTTTTTATATTATATTTTGACATGTAACGACGCAATGCAGCCAAGCAACTATGACCGAGGCTTGCTAAAACTAGAAAATGCGATTCACAATCGCCGTGACTAAGCTTATCGTTTTATCCCCGTTTACTATTTTAAAGAGATTATTTCCAAGTGGCAAAAGTGAAAAATAAAAATATTTGACTCACGAGACATTAAAAAGATTAAATTCTAAGCACTACTATACTGTGTTTTTAAGCAAGCGACAACGATTTAAGAACATTCTAATGAATATTTTTTTATAAGAGTCGTAACCCTTTCGGATGCACTGCGTGCATGCGTTGGGAGGGCGGCTCGCAGAGTCGCCCTCTTTTACTATTGAGAACCGTCCTTCGTGGGACGAGTTCTGCCCCAAGCGATTGAAGATTAAGTTTGTTCAGCTTTGTATTGTTTCAAAATCAGTGTCGTATCGGAGTGATCGTAACGTTCCTCCGTTTTTTTACAACGCTACTAAGTGCAGCTATGAGTTTCGTCATTTCGTCTTCGTCCGACGCAGCGTCGGATTGCATTTAATTTTGCACTGCAAAAAACAGCTCGGTTCCAGTCGATACCATTACAAAACAGTCAAGTCGAAAGACCATCAATACTACATTTAGTATAACAATATAACAAATATAAAAAAATACTTTTCTCTCTACCCGTTACTCTCGCAGAGGGAGGCAGCTACGAATTTAATGCGAGTCTCACTCATTTTATAAATATAAACCTAAGGCTTTTCTTAAAATAGCTTCGCTCTGCGAGAGTAAGCCGCAGTGGTCTATCGTTATACTTACAACTATTTAAGCGTTTCAGACTTGTTTATTAACTAAGGAATTATTCAACAAATATACCTAAAGGGGAAAACTAAAATCGCTCACAAACAAGTCTGAAAATTATTATTCCTCGAATGTATATAATTCACGCATAGTTACGATAACATTTTAAGACTCATAGATAACATTTTAAGACCCATAGAATAATTATATTCTTCATCAAAATAGCACCAACCACAATTTTAAGGAGTCTTTTTTTTTTAAATAGAAAAAATGTTTTTTCTTTTATTGGTTGCATATTTTTAAAGCCGTGTCTAAATCATTACCACACAAAATAGATCTATGTAGATTTTCTCCTTTGTACACATAGATGGCGTCTTGCAAAAAGGGCGTTATCCACAATTTTGTAATTTTCACTTTTTGAAGCATTTCAATTCATTCGATGATTCTGAATTGATTATAGATCGATTCAGAATTGCCATCATTATAAGGATGTTATTTCTTATGTTATTAACTTTACGCGTTATCGACAAATTGGGTATGAAAATGGGTAATATCATCATGTTCCTTTTAATTGAGAAATATTTGTAATTATTGAGTTAATACTGACATCCCAATAAATTGAAATGTTTATTATTTCATATACTATTAGCATTTTCAGAAAGAAGACGTTTTATATTAATGTACTTATTGTCATTGGTACCGGCAATAAAAACTCACAGCTGTCAGTTTGTGTTCATTGTTGATTTGTCTGTCGTTTTGATCGATTGTACACTCATAGATTGTCTATTTATACCTGAAAATGGTAAAAAAAATTCAATGTCGATGTCATTAATATATAGACTGTATACAGTAAAAAAGGACCAAGAATAACCTGTGGTACGCCAGACGTTACCGATACTCTATTCAACTTGAAACCTGCTGCCACTGCAATTTGGTTCCCTTTACTAATATAGGATTTTAGCCACCTCAATAGGTCCCCATGTATCTTGAGTAGTTACGAAATTAGAGTAGGATGCTTTATTTTATCAAAAGCCTTACTAAAATCTGTATATACGGCGTCAGTCTGGTAGCTTTGTTTTTTTTTCTTCAATTTATTTGAATGAACCTTTTGGAATTTTGGTGTTTTTTATCAATCGATTAAATTTCATCTATACAAAAAGAGCATAAGGGTGTAATGGAAGCGCTTTGGGAGTTAGACAAATATTGGTTACATTTTAAAAATTACTTGCAAGCAAAAGGCGCTACATCAGATTTTTTGTGTATTAGGGCACCAAAAAAATGGGTTATTCAATTTTATTAAAAATAATTTCTAAAAAATGAATCAAATAATATAACTTCTAATATAGTAATAACTATATTTGCTGTGATATAGTTTGTTAGCTGTCCTGTAAAGTTTTTACACATTTGTTGATAATGCCATTTTTGAAAACAATATTCATGATGTTTTTTTTTTAAAATCAAGCAAGAGCGTGCACATTTGTTTTTTGTGTCGCAATAATTTAGATTAGACCGGTTATTTGTGATACAGTGGGCCCTCATTTTTGTGTGGAACTTTTGAAGCATATTGGATTCTATACCATCTGAAACCCAGCTAAATAAGTCACTGTGGGGTCCACCATATTCCTCAATGGGAAAAGGAATGTGACGAGGCAAGTGAAAGCAGTCTTAGACTGATTGCCAATAATATTCTGATGTTTCGTGCAAAATTCAGTAGCGGTTTATACCGCATCAAGTGCAATGGTGAAAATTTCAAATAACGCCATCACAATAATAAAATTCTATACATAAATACAGAGTACGATCCTTTTACTGAGCACAAGAAAAGAGGCGATTCTCAAGAATACCTTTTATTCCAGTGCACACTACTAAAACCAACCCTGTATAATAAGACTAATCACTAATCAATAAATATTACTATATAATAGTATCTATGTATAACAATAGCATTATAATAGTTATCACCATGTTGTTGTCGGGCGAGCGAAATTCGTTTAAATCGCCCGCCGCAATTAGTCGAGATCGTTTTGTGTCCACGTTCAGTAGGACTTTAAAAGTGCGTCTCAGAAACGCACCTTTCGAATCGTCCTTTAAGTCTACATCAGTCTAGTTCGATGGAAGTCTCACAATTTGGGAAAGACTTAATTCCATTATAGCGATGCAGTTAATACTTTAAAAATTCATAATGCAATCAATTGAATATGAAAAAAAAAAAATGACAAGAAAAAATACCTACGGTAATCCAATAAATGACAAGTGCTAGATTCATTCAACACGATAGGATAAAAGTTAACAAATAAAAAATGCAGCAATAAATGATTCTTCTATGGAGTAAAAACTTCTTAAATGTTTACCACCGCATCTTCTTGGCTCTTGTGATCTCCGTTTGCACCATTCAGCAGAATCGGCTTGTTCAGTAGCTATAAAAAAAAATTATAATAAATAAAGTAATGATGACTATGACTTATCGTCGTCCATCTGACAAAAGGGCATATCCACTATAATGCAACTTTCGGTAGAGTGAAAAATAGGAAAGTATGCAAATTGGAGTATTGATAATGATTTATCTAATAGTAATAGTAAGGAATATTAAAACGTTTATATACAACTATATGGTAAATTTTGCGATTTTTCTGGAAAACCTATATTAAATAAGTAATTTGTTTTTTTTTTAGTAATATTTACTTTTTTATAAAAAATGAAATTTGTCCAAAGGGTGTATGCGTCATATCTTACTACTTTGGATACTTATTCTAATTTTAATTTGGAAACTAATAAAGCTTTGTAGTGTTAATTTTGAGGTTTAATTAAAATAGATTAAAATGTCATTAAAATCATAGGGAGTATTATTACAATATTTATTATAATATTTTAGCTTCTCATTTGTTGACTCTAAAATACAAAAATTCTTGCACTACATGATTGAGGAATAAATCGTAGTGATAATCGTTGAATGTATTCAAACGTTTCAATTATTTCGAATATAATGACAAAAAATAACAGCTACAAGAGAATTTTTATTCTTACCACCAGTTGTATGACAAAAAGTTAATACCGGTTATTGATTTTGAGAAAACAGCTTATAATGCAAGCTAATTTGCAAAGCATGTGCAATTTCAAATGATGATTTTAGATTAGAAAATAATTTCACTAAAAGACTTATCATACATATGAGCTAAATATACCAGGTGTGTAAATATGAAATCGGAATTTGCCCATAGACGGCGCTAGCTGTCAATGTTGTTATCGCCAAGTGTCGTCATTGACACCGTTTGTTTTGTTAACAGACATAGATACTTAACTCACAAAAATACAAGTTTCGAATGCCAAAATAGTTTGTTATAACGTTGAACATGTTGAATTTTGTGTTTGAAAATTACAATTTGCAGTCAGCATTGATTTTTTGTTAACATTTGAAGAAAACTGCTGCAGAATCGCATCGAATGCTTGTTGAAGCTTACGGTGAGCATGCTCTTGGTAAATCACAGTGCTTTTAGGTGGTTTAAAAAATTCAAGTGGCAATTTTGACGTAAGAAACGAAGAATGCGGGAGGCCACTGAAAAAGGTCGAAGACAGTGTTGGATGAGGGTGACACTCAATTGCAACAACTCGCAGATCAACTAAATGTGACAAGAGAAGCCATCTCCGTACGTTTGAAAGCCATGGGAAAGATTCAGAAGATGGGAAAATGGAATCCACATGAACTGAATAAAATACAACAGGGAAAGCGAAAAACCACTTGCGAATGCTGCTCTCCAGGTACAAAAGAAAGTAATTTCTTGATCGAATTGTAACTGGCGATGAAAAGTGAATCTATTTTGAGAATCCAAAGCGTCAATGGTCATGGGTAACTCCAGGCGAACCATCGACATCGACTGACTGCAAGACCAAATCGCTATGGACGGATCACGGAAGACAATGCTCTGTGTTTGGTGGGATCAAAAGGGTGTGATCTATTATCAGCTTCTAAAACCTGGTAAAACTGTTAATACTGAACGCGATCAACAACGAATGATCGACTTGAATCAAGCTTTAAGTGAAAAATGACCAGAATATCAAAAGGAATACAAAAAGGCTTCATGCGTGGCGTCTCAGGCTGTCTGGAGCACAATTCTCTCCTGGCTGCTGCCATCAAGGATGAGAGACAGCACGAACGCCAAATCAACATATGCTAGCTCAACCTAGAGTATGCCTTTGGGTCAATCCGACACAGTCTCCTCCACTTTGCACTCCGCTGGTACAACTTCCCACCTGTGGTGCGTGACATTGTAAACTTCTACTACAACTCTGACGTTCCATGTCAAAATGCAAAAATGGACTACCCGCTCTAGAGTTTATTTAATTGGACTATTTCAGGGCTGTTGCCTCTCTCTGACGATATTCAATATCACCTTTAATATACTGCTGGAAAGCCTGACACAATTCAACAAGAAATGGGGTTGCCGCTTTACAAAGGACGGTCAGTATATCTCGTTGTGCCTTGTTTTTGCCGACGACCTGACATTCATCACCAGGAGCCCGAAGCAGCTTTCTCTGCTATTACAGGAAGTAGTTGTTCTGTGAGTGGTCAGGTTGTATAAAGGTGTCCAATTTTTTTTGCTTTGGACTCGCCCTTATAGACACAAAATTCACCTCCTGTGACCCCAAATTGGTCTATAAGGGCTGTGATATCTCCCTTATTGCATTTCTCCACATATAGACACCTATGGAAATATCAAGTGAGGAGTGAGTGCTAACGAGCTGACGCCCAGATGCAACAGTGGACCCTCGAAGAAACCGTTTGATCAGAGAATCACCGACTTCCGACAGGGAATCATCAACGAGGCGTGCTCCCGACTCAGCTTGTCAACAAATGAACACTTCGGTAAGTCGCTCATTCCTCCACCACCGTGGCAAGTTAAAGTGAAACAAGGAGGGACTCGCCATGGATCCACACCATCAGGCGAGACTATTCCACGCCTGAGATGCCCCTAGAAAGGCTGCCACAGTTATCGACCACTCTCCATGCTGTCAAATATGAACTGATTAAATGACAAACAAAATTGGACTGGGACATAAAACACACCTGTATTTTGTACCAAATTTATGATTGAGAATGATGCAGCGGAATATATGGAAAAAATCTACTTGGTTTTTTAAAAAGATTCTATACTTAAAAGAGAAACCATATATTATTAGCAAATATTGTATCAAATACAGTTGAACCTAACCATATTATTATATTGTATATTGGTGACTTATTAAAATCATGATTTACAAAATACTCATAGACGCAGGCACACCAATCTGTGTTTGAAACGGAGATATTGGCAGGTAAATACTTCAATAATCTAAAACATGTTTACTAAAACCCCTTGCAGAAAGAACCAAAATGGTCCAAAACATGGCAAGTCTATCATAACCCACTGAGGAGTTCCTATATAAATAACACATTCCGCTTTATTTGGATGGCTATAAGTTCGGCAGGTAGTTTTGGTGTGGGAAAATCAACTTTTGCTCTAACGTATTGATCTGTATGAACTAATTTCCCAATATATGTATGAAAGTATGAACTAATTTCCAATATCAATCAGTTCACGAAGAACTGATCAGTTCAATCGGGCCCATTGACTGCAAACACTTAAAGTCATCGGTTTCTTCATTCCTAATTTCAAGAATACATTACATCATAAAAGCCGCCCCTTTATTCTCGAGGAAAGTATTAGGGGACTAGGGCTAACAATTTTAGCTGTTATCGCTCACAGATAAAATTCTTATGCGTCTATAAAACATACATTATTAAGACAAAATAACCAGAAATTTGTTTTAGCAAATTGCACTAAGTCGACTTAGTATTGCTCTGTTTCATTCGCACGAACTAATTTTCAATATTAGTTCATGAAGAAAAGCAATAGGGCCCAATATCTAATTCACTATAATAGCGATTCAATAATTGAATATTGATTAGATATACCTAATTAGTATAATGTTAGAAATCAGTGAAATCATACATTTTTTATCTGATACATAAATACATATGTACAGATAACGCCTATATTCTTAATAAATTATTGTCAATAAACTTGGACAATATTGAAATACCGAAATTACTATGTGGGACACAACCTTTAATGGAGTAACTGTTTTCATACTGGCATTCATATGGCAACTGCGTCGATTCATACTGCGCTGCACATTGCCGTCTTGGGCGCTACCTGACCTACCGTATCCTTATAATAAATACTGTGGCATTACGTTACGTTGTGTACGGGTGCATTCCTGAAGCATCAAAATAAAAACAACCAAAAAGTTTTCAATGCATCTTTAATCATCCCGACATTAAAAATCTCTAATTTCATTCTAGAAATTAAAACAAGCGATTCCTTTCTTTAGATATTGTGGTCTAATATAGTCCAGAATAACTTTAATTTGTACGTTTTTAATAAAATAATTTAAGTAAGGCACTATTCATTACTATCTTCTTTGCGTTTTTTGGATGTGCTGGATGTGGTGCTGGAAGTGCTGTCCCCTCCACGCTTTTTCTTGAGCACCGGTTGCGCTTGCACTGAAGTGTGAGCACGACGGGTCGGCGTCGATGATATGGACATGGAAGCGTGCGCCTGCGCTTGGAGCAGAATTCCTAACTGGACGGCCGCCTGTAATGTCAAAGATACTACATGAGTTAGTGATGCAAATTTGTACAGCACAGAGATCATGAAGCTTATTGAGAATTAAGTCCGGCCTGCGATTAACGAGATATAGCCTGTACCTTTCCAGAGTAAATCTGCGAATAGTAGTAGATAGATTTATCCATGTATTTATTTATTTCACTTATTATTAATCAACGTTATAGAAAACCAATGCATTGAATATTAAAGCAAATTTAACAAAATCGACTAATAACTATACAAAATTAAATGTATTAAATACTAACGTTGTATTAAATACTATCAGATAAAAAAAATTAATTGCCTGTAATTTAAACATATGAGATCAAGCTCGAAGGTGACTTTTTAGAATTAGGTTAAATATACAAGCACATGGTAAGCATTTCTCTTCTGAGACCAAAAATTATAGCCAACCATGCCTGTGATAAATGAAGTCGGATGCAGAAATGGATAATATCTGCACTGCTTTAAATACCAAAATCTCCAACGCACTTCTGGTAACTATTCAGCATAAGGATAAAGGTATCTTCATCCGGATGCCAAATAGCTGCATTCATTTCCATCACATCCTAGAATCTTGAAGGACGTTACAGATAGTTGGCTAATGTATTCCTTGAAGTTTAACTTGGGGGTAAAAAAACTCTCAAGTCTTTGACTTTCACTGGGAAGTACACTTGCAATGATGGAGTAGGTAAAAAATTCCCTTGACTTTAGTCACTCTGTGAAGCACACTAGCAATGACGGAGTAATCACACATTAAATGATGCTCACTGGACATTGTTCAAGCTCACATACAACTCTGTATTCTAGGCATATGATGCATGCCTACCAAGTTATATTAGCTTCTGTTTTGGAGGACACTGTTAGACAAACACAGCAATGTTATAGTTGCTCCATGAAAAATCACAAAGATACAAAATTTTTGAAGTCACACTATATTTCTTGTCATAAATTATTGTTGAATTTCACCGTATCGGTGAAATCTCTGGCATTAATTTGTTTAAGAAATTGATTTACCAAATATAATGAATTATTTTAATACAGTTCATATCATTAGACCACCCTTTTAACAGTTTATTTTATAACAGTATATGTCATTAGGCCACCCTTTTAACACATTATTTTACAGTTCATGACATTAAGTCACGCTTCAACATTTTATTTAAATACAGTTCATGTCATTATGGCACCCTTTTAACACTATGTAGTCAGGCATTTTCCCGCCAAATCGCGGAGTAGAGTGGGTGTTTTTTTTAATTTTCGCGCCAAATTAGACTTTTTGTAAAATATTCATATATTACGATATATACGATATTTTTTAATGAAACTTTCAGTGTTTTACTTTAAAAAGATGTCTCCATTTATTTACTTAGCAAAGTATGTGTAATTCTGTTTTTTTATGTACAAAAACATTCTACTTTCTTGGGAATCAT
>JAOPUG010000333.1:20414837-20427206 GCA_027564375.1 Micropterix facetella | reverse complement strand
TTAATGAATTGTATTATTTTATTTATTACAATAAAAAACAAACCGTAAGACGTATATACCTGAAAATTAACTGGTCTTTGCGCATTAGCCGTAACTATGGATTGCCGAAAGATTTTTCTAAAATGGACGTAGTTTACTCGAGTTATCGTGCATATTAACATTTTCCGCGCACAATTTCAAGACTTGGCCACTCTGGTGGCCGAAGTAAATGTGGTTATATAGATTTCAGGCAAAACGTTTCGGACCACGTATGCAGTATTGTTCCACTTTCCCCCACGCGAAGAACTACAAGTAGAAGAAGGACTGTCAAATTAAACGCGTTCATTGCGGTTGCCTCGCTCGCATGAATTTGCCGCATCGCTAACACAATAATGGCGACCGCAGGCGACACACAATGGCGGAAGACGACTTGTTGAATTACAGCCGTTGCAGTCGAAATTTAATTATGACGGAAACGCCGACGAAATTCACTTAATTAATTTAGTCCAGAGTGTAACGAGAATTTCGGAAGTTGACCGCATCCACTAAATGCGTCTCCACTTACGACGGCTAATGCCGAGCCACGGGGGAAAACTATAAAGTACACTAGCAAAAGTACTGCCCTCGACACGACATTCTGAGCCTTTCCTGAGACCAGATAGATCTTCATTATCGTCCCTTCCATGGTCAACCATTGTTTGTGTTTATTACTACTAACAGTAAAGTCACAAAAAACATTTAAAAAATCTGAATGAACCAAATAGGTAATTAAACCGAATAAATTAATAAAACCGAGGATAGAGATATGGCATATAACACATTTTTTATTAATTTAAATACGAAAAAAGAGAAAAGGTAACTCCGGAAATATTTTAGCTACAGTTTGCGAGACTTCGCCACATTGTGAATGATAACAGATATTTTTTTTGGTGGGTAAGAGTCAAAATGTTAAATACGATAGTTGACCACAGAAGAATCAAGATATCAACGTTAGTTACGAATGAATCCTAGATTAATTAAAGAGTCCGACACAACTCAGACTAAGTTAACCGTACGTTAGCGGCGAAAATAGAAAATCTCAATAAATAGAGTGTAACAAAAATCGCTTTTCGCTGCACGGTTGTGCCATTATGTGTCCAGAACATGATTTTCGGGGCGTTTCTTGACGCGTTTTTCATGCGTTTCATGCGTTTTCTCCAATATCTGATTTATCCAAAATATCGCATTTCATTGTTGACATTTCAACTATTTGACAGTTAGAGATGGGCGAACCACCTCACACTGGCATCGATCTATGGTTATTACCGCTGACTGGTTTTGTTGTCCAACTTTACACATCGATGGCAAGCTCTAGGAAAGAAAATAATGGAAGGCGGTCACTCATTTCGAAGAGAGGAGGGATTGAGCACGGCTCTGCCGTCCGGTTCGGCGAGATATATTTTTTTCTTTTTTTTGATGGTCCATATTGGCGAGATATGACCTAGTGTTTGCATATTAAGTTGGTAAGCATTTTTTCGTAATTTGTATTAACTTTAAACCAGTGATCGCCGGGATATTTATGTATTGTATCGTTTGCTTCAGCTCGTGGCATCTTTGTTATACTTAAATATTGGATAATGGACTAGCTCCGTCCCTACATAGAGGATGACTCGTCTACAAATCGGAGAATAACGACGGGTTTTGTACTGCCCCTCGAGATAAGCCACATATGTGTTGGCCTGGATGTCGTCGTAAGCGCGGATATTGCCAAGGAGTGGCGAAAATATACCGACTTTTGGACCATCCTCGGTTTTTTTTATTTCTTTTTGTGTCTCATTACGAAAAATCCTGCCTTCGGCCGAATTGAGTGAAAACCACGAGGTACTAACGTCCTTGGGATATTTTCTTGTGCCGCTGGGTAGGTAGGAGTTTTTTTATGGGTTTGATTTAGTTTCCGTTTTTGGGCTAAAAAACGGTGACGTCCTTTTTCTAAATTCAGTTTTGTGCCGACCGTGATTTATTGTCACGCAACTATTTCTCCGACATTTTTTTTTTGGTTATAGTAATTATAATTAGCTATTTACCTGCCAAATTTCAAGTCTCTAATATAATAATTATAGTTACGGAAATAAGGCAACTATAAAGCGTAAATATAAATCCCCTTTATTTTCAATCCCGGATTTATTTCCCTATCCCGGGGAATTTCGAAAAATTCTGAAAACCCTTTATAGTGATTATAATTACTTACTTATATGCCAAATTTCAAGTCTCTAATATAATTATAGTTACGGAAATAAGGCAACTTTAAAGTGAAAACATAAATCCCCTTTATTCCATATCCCGGATTTATTTCTCTATCCCGGGGAAATTTCGAAAAATCCTGAAAATACTTTTTAGTGATTATAATTACCTACTTAAATGCCAACTTTCAAATTTCTAATTTATATAGTTACAAAAATACTACAACATTAAAGCGAAAAAATACATTCTCTTTATTCCCTATCCCGTAGGAATTACAAAAAAATCCTAATTCCTTGTCTACATCATGAAGAGAACCTGTGCAATATTTCAGGTTTCTAGGTCCAAGAATTTGGGTTGGACGTCGATGAGTCAGTGAGTGAGTGAGTCAGGACTTCTCTTTTTATATATGAAGAAGAAGATAGGTAATAAGAACATGCTATTATTTGAGACTTGAAAGCAAACCTTTCACCAGTAGGTTACATAACCTACTGTAGAGACCGGAACTCTTTATAATGGATACGTTCGCAGCATACTTGATTTTGAATTGTCTAAATATAGTCACTTCCGTACCAGGTGTTCAAAATTCAGAATGAAAAGATCCAGAAGCGGATCGTAGGATATATTGCTCGACGTGATCAAATATTACTACTCGTTAGCCCTCGAAAGCCACCGAACCATTTCCGACATGTCTCTTGCACGACCTCCTGCACTGCATATGGACAACTCTATCCTTTTTGCAGGAATTATCTTCAGGGTACCACAACACTTCATACGCTCAAAAAAACTGTTTAATAATCTATAATTACTTCAGATCGTTGTTGTTTCGGCTGCTACATACTTACAATATGAATACTCTGAATTTGATATTTTACACCTGTCATGTAAACACTATAAATTCCACACACTGCATACGTTCATTTCGTTTAATCACATACATAGACACCCGCCACTCCGGCACCCAAACACAATTCAGATATAATCCGTCACACACTAACCCCTATTATTTTGTATTTGATTCTCATTAAAGCATAAAACATGTATTTGCATTATATAATTAACTTTGATTGACATAAACATTTTTTCCGACCAATTAATCGATTTGAATTTGAATTAATGTTGAAACTTTGAAATTTGTCTATTTGTGCTGCACCTCAGATATTTATTTATTTCAGGCGCTTTCTTCCTAAATATTTCCTATTATCTTTTCAGATTATTTTAGGGGTACTTTGAGGAGACAGTTCAATATAGGTAATATCATTGGTTAAATAAAACTATCTATTTAATATGGCTGATTCTGGAAACAGGAAGGGATCCGAAGATTCGGCCCTGTTCAGGGCATCTGATTCCTCATGTCTTATTTTCCTTTTATTGTAGAGAAGAAAGACCATTTCGTAAATAATACACCTAATATTTTTTTTATAGTTAATATCTAATCTTTCAATTAGTCTTTTTTCTCCTCAATTAGTAGCGTCAGGCTTTTAAAAGCTATACTATACCACGAAAACACCATCTCTGTTCATACGTGGAATGGCTCGGGTTACAAAATAGACAACAAATCGTGGAAATCAGAACTATCAACGGCTATAATGAAATCAACGACTATAAGACCAACAAAACTAATGAACACGGGTGTACCTCAATATTCGGTACTAGGTCCACTACTCTTTACTTTATATACGAATGACATCTATGAATGTAAGCATAGCCAAATCCATACACTTTTCAGACGATAAAACAACCATACTAGAAAGTAATATATTAGCAAACGTGGAACAACCAATTGACGTTACCCTTCATGAGTTGGTAGATTGTTTTAAAGCAAATAAAATGTCTTTAAATATCAGTAAAACTACCTTAATTAATTTAAAACGTAATTAAGTAAAAACATCAAAATAATTTAAAACTCGATTAACCAATAGAAAAGGCAAAGTCTGCTAGATTCCAAGGTATTCATATATACGAGAATATGTCTTGGAAAGTATAGAAGGACCAGAAGCATATTATGCATTAGCAGAATCTCATTTAAGATATGGTGTATTGTTGTGAGCTAATGCTGCAAATATAAAATATATTTTTATACTGCAAAAAAGAGCGGTGAGACAAACAGAGGTATAAGACAAAGGGAATCATGTAAACCTCTATTCAAAACAATACATATTCCCACAGTTTTTGGCATATATGTTCATGAATGTTTATGTGAAAACCAACGGCCGTTCGTCCCGACACGACGTATCCTCTTTTTATCATGTTTTAATTAGTTAATAGCGAGGAACAAGAAAGTGAGTTCGCTTTCTTGTTTGTCTGTTCGGTACAAATTTTGCAATCGATTTTAACTTCCCGAGATCCGATTAAATTTTGCACACCGTTGGTTCTGAATACAATACAATAAAATATATTCAATATTATGTATAGATCCAATATGGCGGCCACCACAGAATGGCGGATTAACTTTCTATTTACAATCCCCTCGACATGGGTATCAGATGAAAGGGTATGACAAGTAGAAAACAACAAGCCATGTGACGTCATTCTAAATCCAACATGGCGGCTCGTATTAAAACGTGGTATGTTAAATAAAAATAGGTTGACAATATCTTATTATATTGTAAGAAAACAAAAAAATGTGATTTTTTTTATTAAATCACCTCGTATATGGGACAAGTTGTAAATAGCACCTCTCGGAGGTGCACAGCTGGCATACTACAATATAATCTAATCTGTATGTGTTTTTTAACAGGGCGGACAGGACTACTTAATAGGACGCAATAACAACCATTCTATTGATTTAAATCGCAATTTTCCCGATTTGGATCACATCATCTTTTACTACGAGAGAGTCGACAACACTCACAATAACCATTTGCTTGCTGAATTGGATCGTCTCTCAGAACCTGTGAGTATTAAGAATTCGTTCGTTCGTGAATAAAAACTATTACAAAAAATAACATTGAAAAAAAGTTGAATCTTTTGCCCAATGTTTTTATAATAATTATACATATATTTATTAGTATGCACTACTAGTTATAAAAAAATATTTGAAAAAATGCCCCACATTGAATAGGAATATTTATTTTTCGTCCTAATGTTGATTTGTTGATTTTTTACAGGTATATTTTTATGTATTTACCGAATATTAGGTTTACTAATGTAGTCAGCAGCCCTATAACGAACACTCTCGCAACTCAATCGCTTTTGGCGAGTGAAAAGGGAGAATCGTTTCAAACGGCATTATGAACACTCGCTATCCCTATCGAAATGTTACGCAATATAACGACCGTTCTCTCGCTACTCAAGTCATAGACTACAGACACCCAACTGATCAAAAGAGGTGCATTCGGCTTACATTCTGTCAAGGATTTACTAACACTATTCACTGAATTTCAAAACAATAACTTTAAAAAGTGATGTATTTTTTAAAAAAGTTTCCTTTCATTGCTTGTAAGTTTAATATTGATTAATCGTAATTGTAATGTAACGTCCATAGCCACGTTGAAACACCATGATTCCGTTCCCGTCAGGTCATCAAAGTTAAACAGCATTAGTGGTGTACAGTACAAATAGGTTGACCGCCCGCGTAATGCCATGTAATCTTATAATAAATCGGCGAGCTGGAATATAATTGTCATCAGGCAATAAGCTAGGCTGTTACCGCAGGGCGTATAAAAGTTAAAAAATAATTAGTAATTAATACTGATTTGGAATAAGATTTATAACGTTATATAATATTGTTGACATTTCGCTGCGTGCCGTTCAGCGGAAAAGAGTGTCCTCTGTTGCCACCTCTACTAAAAATCTACTTATATATAACAAAGCATTCACGATAAACACCGAACTCTTCCCTTTCTCCTCCTATCTCCGTAAATACGATTGGAGCATTCAGATTTGGTCCTCATTGTTAGAGCAAAAGGGTATCTATTGCATTTACCTATTTATCTTGTTAATCAGTTAAAAATACAAACCATGTATTTTAATGAAGAATGTCAGCGTGTCTAGGGTTGATATGTTTTAGTTACGATGGGTATCATATTGTTAAAAATAGAGCGTTTCATATAAGAGTGATTCTTCAGTGATCTAAAATTGATTATCGTTGTATTATACTTCCGAGCATTTTCCAGCATTTGTTTTAAGTTTACCAAAAAGTTCAGGACTTATTTTTTACGATACATTACAAATTTATTGCGGTAAGCTGCGTTTTTTTGGCCTGTCCGAAGTATTACGTAGGATGGGCCATATATTCCGATGCATGTTGTGCGTTTGTTTGTTTGTTTTTCCGTCCAAAGACTTCCCATGGTCCGATTTTAACCAAATTTTGTATGCAGCCTCTCTGGGTAACCCTAAGCAACAAGCAAATTTGATCCGAGTCCCTCAAATGCTGCTGCAGGTGCATCCTGGTTTACTTGGCCTGGCGGAGGATCTGACCAATAGGTAGAGCAAGCATAGCGTATATGGGTATTTGTAAAATCGTGGTGACGAGAGAAACTTCCTGGAATAGGTTTAAAGCCATTTTGGATAAGTCAGGGGCTACCAATCACGGGCCCGGGCCAAAGCTGCCGATGTATACTCTACTTTTCCTGTTATTATTAAACAAAAAAAAACATGTCGCATAAACTACATATTTAATAACATGGTATACGCATGCGTACAAAACGGATATACCTTCCAAAATGTCATTTTCGTCTCAACTCGCACAAAGAGGAACACACAATATTGCAAAAACTTCAAGGACTACAGTGCCGATTTTTTGAAATTTTGTTGCTGTAGGACTTTTAAATCATGGGTTTCCAGCCTTTTCAGTCCCTAAAAATTATCAGAACATTATTTAATACCCCCCTTCATCGAAGAAACACTTTAAAATTTTGTAACACTTTTATTTCAACTAGTAACGTTTATTGCACAAATGAAATAAATTTAATTATTGTTAAATCAGGCATATAGCCAGGATTTTGAATTGGGAAGGGTCCAGCCTTGTAACTGTGGGGATTAGGGTCTCATTCAATTATTTAGCTTTTAGAGATATACAAAACATATCTTTTAGAATACTCGCAAATAGCGCCACACGCAAATAAAAAAAAGTACTTTTGAGGTTTTTTTCAATAAATAACATTGTTCTAGCTAGCTTCTCATCCTCATTACAATCTCTCTACGCTCCCCAAGGGTAGCACGGCCCACTGGTTGGGAGCTCTGCTTTAAACGATGACAATTTTCCATTTTCACTTAGAAATTATCCGAAAACATCGAGATTTCTTCACAAGCAATCACAGTGCGAGAGCGAAGAAGATATCGCCGCATCCTCTCACTTTAGCGATTGAGACGTGGTACAAATTGACGTTTATGAAATACGAAATACTCGCCACAAGAGTCAGAAGTTGGTCTATTCGATAGAAGCAACGAAAGACGAGAGTTTCCTAAATACGGAATGGATCAATAGCGAGAGCGATTGATTTTCGAGAGTGTTCGTAATAGGGCGGCTGTTTTACTTTCACGATTAAGTATTGTGAAGTAGTCCATATACATTAATTGTAGCTGGAGCCTGAGACGCGTTCGGTCGTCCGTTGGATCATGAGCGTCCCTTTCGTCTTGAGCGGAGCTCTACACGGAGGAGACCTGGTCGCCAACTATCCTTACGACGCCAGCCGATCCGGAAGAGATTCCGACGAGTATTCACCGACTCCTGACGACGACACTTTTAGGTAGGTACCTATAGTCCTGGTGGTAGTAGAACTTTTCATCAAGTCTACCACTAAGTATTAAACCGAGCATCGGACCGCGTGACCGTGGTGGGTGGGGTCGTGGGAAGCCGCGGAACTTGCCAAGAAAAGGTTTCCGATAACTTATTTTATGCACGCTGAAAATTGTTCAGGTCAATATTTGCTAGTTATATTTCATAAAAAGGCCCGTCAGACGCTTGTCTGTTGGTGGAATGCGCGTTAGTTACGCTAATGAACGTGTTGGAAAACTGGGAAAATGAAGTCATAGTATGCAAGATAGCATTCATTGAGGTGATAGTTTGTGGTTCACATAACATGAAAATAATCGTCAGACGCCACGACAATAGTGGAAATACCGTCAGTTGGGTCTCTGAATCGTAGTGCAGCGTTCGAATACATTGAGCGCGGCACCTTTTGCGGTCCAGCTGACGATTCTATGCATGTTATATAAACGCTAAACTATCACCTGAATAAATTTCAGGCTGCATACAGTAACTTTGATGAGATTAATCGAAGCTATTTGGCGTATCATTTACTAATAGAAATGGAAGATGTAAAAAGTTTAATATTAAGAGTGTTTTTAAATGATTTATTACTATAGTATACAGAAATGAAAATTGTGTCTTAAGATCAACTAACTATGTGCGAAAAATAATTCGTCTATATCCTCGTAGTCAGAATTACTGGCCTCCAGATAGCTCTCATCCCCACTGACTTCGAGTGAACTCTCATCGGATTCACTCTCTTTATCCATCGTCTCGCATATCGCCTTCCAGATACTTTAAACAAATCGCCATTAAATTGTAACGTTATTTTCTCACAAACCGTATATACTTTAAAAATTGTACGATGACATTCTAATTCAAATTCAAATTGACATTTTTATTATCTTTTTTCATTTTATTTTTTATTATTGACATTTATTTTTTCTAACCTACATATCTGCAATATAACTTTGTATAAATTCATGTAGATGTAGTTTATTCTTCACGATATAATGCTAATATTGTACATCTAAGTGGTAAACTGTTGTTAAAAAAAATACGTGTGATTACCTACAATATTTTCACTTGGATTGTCACTAGTATTGGTAATGCTATCTATAGAAGAAAATTGGTCACCTTCAAACCATTTGAATATATATTTTCCATCTTTTTCTTGCCACCAATAATCAGTCGGGGATGACAAATTCGGTTTTTGTTGAAAACCATGAGCCCACATTTGAGCTATATAACTCTACGGGTTCTTAATAAATGTTGACGTAATTCCAATTTGCAAGGTGGTAGTGCAGAGCCCTCGAAATTGTGATCAACTGTCGGTTTTCATGTATGCAGCTACCGGTACCAGATTCACATCAACACTGTTTTTGTATCCATAGAAGCGACATACGAATTCTTCCAATACTGTGAACATTTCATCCATATTTGGGTTTAACCTATTGGAAATTTCAACAAACGCTTTCTCATATCGGTTCGATTTCCTCAGTAATTCGAAGGGCTTTTTCTTTCCCCATTCTGTAAAACGCGGGATTGAAATCATAACCCGTGAGAGCATGAAAACCTGGTAATGATTTACATAAATCATCACCCAATTTCTTGGACAATTCCGTAATATTGATATCTCTGCTTGCATATCGAGATCTGTAGCTTTCTGGTTACTGCATCACTGTCTCCAAGCATGATTACCATTATATCGGTATCGGAGCATCTTATTGTTAGGTGAGCATCAAAGTTCAGCTTGTATACATGAAAAATAATCATAGTGTCTGCTTCTTCGTGATAATTACTCTCGTCTGTTCTTATAACTTTATCGTTCCCCACTTCATACTTGTAATATGTTTCATAGTTTAAATATATGTTTTTCTCTGAAAAGAAAGGAGATATATGGTCCTGTTTCCAATCATCGTAGAGGAATTTTACCAGTACATCTTTGAAATTAATATTTTTCTGTTAATTCATAAAATTAGACGAGTGTTTTTGATCAGGTCCATTGATTATGAATTTATTGCCTTCTATCGATGCTCGTTATCTTTAATCGACGGAGAGAAGTAACGATTAAATGCAATTATGATCGTTTTCACATTAGCAGGCACGTACGAACATACTAAGTATTTTAGCTACAATATTAGCGAAGGAAACGGGTGTATCTTTCATTGAATGAATGATATAAAAGACATCGTAAACTAGGACGTCACATTTTTCAGGCTCTGAACATGTTATTTATTTTTCCAACACATGCATCAGAAATGATTGGTCTGTTTTGCAAATTGCACCTTCTGTGTGACATAAAGTCAATGAAAGTGGAGTTAGCGGATATGATAACACAATATCAATACTTTCTTAAGACAGTCGCAGCAACTTTCGAAATATATTTATCTGCATTTTTACTTATAAAAGTTTTCCATTCACCAACATTTTTCGTTTTTCCACCGCGTCAGCTTTGACTTTATTTTTCTTTGTTGCTTTTTCAAACCTTAGCGTGTCTTCTGAACATTCCCTGATAAACTTTTTTTGTTGTTCCATACGTAATTTTCTCACATTAAGTAGAACATTTTCAATGTGTTCATTCACAGCCCGTTCAGTTGAAATGTTGTATAAAAACTGTTTTTCGATATTTTCGGAGAATGGATTTAAGTTCTGCTTAATATGAGTAATACATGTTTGTTGTATTTTTATTATGTTGATTTCAAGATCAGCTGTGATGTCTTCCGATTTGCGTAAACCTATTCTGTCCACTATGGAAAAAATAATAGTCGTGCAAATGCTGTGACTTTTACACCACCGCTGTCGAGCTGCAATCGAATTCGTCAGATGACTGATTCCTATGAACTTGTTTGCTGCATCGGCGTTTACCGTTTGTTATAGTGTTAAGTCGATTGTTTGTCTTGAGAATGACTTATTGGTTCTTTTTACACCGAATGAACCTTGTTGTAATTGTTGCTCTTATCCTGGATGAGACTCCCGAACTTTTAACAATTTTTAATGATATAATAACAAGTAACGAGAATAATTGTGTTGATTGAAAGTAAAGAAAGTACTTGAAATACGAGGTAGAATATATTTGAACAGATTGAAATCTGGTAATCTGATGCTGCGATTTAACATTAGATAATCATCTATCAAACTGATATAAATCATGTAGAATTGAGGAGTCTTTCCATGTTCACCAGCTAGTGTCTCCTGTGTATACTTCTCGTATTTCTGCATAATTCGTAACAAGTTTTCATCTGTAACTGTGAAATTGCTTCATTTGGAAGATTTAAACTGTATTAAATAGTTATTAACTTCACACTTAATTTGTCCATCGGTTATTTGGTGTGCATCAAGGAAAGCTTGGAAATGCAATATCTGCAGTGCTAATGATGGATGCAAGAGGATGCACGCCCTTGCATCTATTGAAGTGCTTGTCTGTTAGGAAGCTATTTACTGAACCGCTTGCTAATATTTCGCTATTTATCATTACCTACATTTGTAATTCCACAGCTGTCTATTAATTTCCCTATAGCGTTGAAGAACGCCAATACGATAACAAATGAACCAATATGAATGAATACATTATTGAATACTGGTCGCTCTACGCTTTGAATTTGGAGTGCTACTTTCGCAATTGCTAGATCATATGTGACTTCCATGTACACTTTACCGATTTCTGATCCTGCTTTCTTCGCCTGTCTCATTCTTTCCAATACAACTGAATGATTAGTCGGGGAACAATTTATAGTGGTTAAGTATGAGATCTTTTGTTTACAGCTAAGATCCTCGCTATCGTGCTATTGTATCCCATCCAAGCTGGTATACTGGGAATTTTCAAGTAGGTAGTAAGACATCATCCATGTTGCATCAATTTGCTGGTATGGTTTTTCAATACTTTCATTGCACGATCTCAAAGTACTTGCGTATTTCTCCAATTTTCTAGGCGAATCTAGGACTTTTGTCGTACGTTGGTAATTCAAAAGTTATAGCATCCAAAGACCCACGTTTTTTTTCGCGGTTGATTAGGCAGTCCTTCATTTACAGAATTAGTTGACAACAAAGCAGCATCTTGGCTTTCCTGCGGATGATCGATGACGTCTTGAAAAATGATACCTACAGTATCTTTGCATGGTATCTTTACCGCTTGTAGTGTCCACAAACCTATCGAAATTGTTGTAAGCAAAACCTATTTTAAGATTCAGTGAACGTATTATGTCTTCAGGACAAATCTCTATGCGGAAGTGTCGCTTCTGTTTTTAGTTTAACTGTAGCAGTGACCGAATCTATTTACAATATTAATAATTTTCTTACTGTTAGTTAGACTTTTCAAAGTCATTCCCAAGGTAATGTGTTTCGAAGGTTTAATATTACCATTCGTCACTGCATAAATTACATCTTCAGACAAAGAAGTCGACAGTCTTTGTTTGTTTGAGCTACGCTGACAATGCTTTGTTGTGGAAATTAAATTAGAAAAAAATCTAAAACAATTT
>JAOPUG010000333.1:20403762-20414737 GCA_027564375.1 Micropterix facetella | reverse complement strand
TATAATTATCATATTCTTCCCAGTCGCGATATGCAGTGAACCTTTCGTTGAGTTCCGTCGGGCCATGCATAAAACTTACACATTCTTTTATTGTTTAATCATGTGTTGTAAGGTAAAGAAAAATATTAATTACATAAACGATAAGGTTAAAACAAAAAATTATCTATTATTTGCACAATTACATATTCTTTTCAAAAATGACAATATGTAAATGAAAATTTAAATATAATTTGATTCAGATTACAGTTTATAAGACCAAATTATTTCGTGTAGGTGTTAGTTTTTCCGAAGATGGCGAAAATGATTCTTTTACTCCTGGTAGTATGTATTTTTGGGGTAAGTATATTTTAAAAAAATATTCTACATTTTGTTGATTTTCTGAAGTCTGAGAGCATTTGAGCCTTTAGGGCCCGGGAGGCGGATTAGTCCCTGTTCGTTATGTAGATCCCTACATTTTTCATATAAACTCTTTTTTTGTAAGTATATTATGTAACTTATTACTTTTGACGCCTGCTGATTAACATTATTTAAAAAATACCGGTTCATTTAAAGGATTAATTCAAATACATACATGTTCATTTAAAGAGTCCATCGTACAATAACAATCCAGAATAATTTGAAATGTCAGATTTAAGGCAAATTAATAAAACTGAGACAAGCACTGAACAACCAAATTAAATTTTATGGAATAAAAATTAAATAGAAATTAAAATTGTATGCAAAATAAACAAAAAAAAAATGATTTGTATGGTAGGCGGGAGGCAGAGGTTCGCGTTGCTAGGGGGCAAAATCTCCGTAAATCAAGAAGATACGACAAGATGGTTATTGCAAAACTCATGAGGTCCCTAAGGGAGTTTTTGTTGAAATGTTTTTATGAAATTGCCGAAATCAAAAGTTACTTAAGGAATTGTAAGCGCATATGACTATAGAAAGTATGTAGGGAATTGGAATTGTAAGCGCATATAACTATAGAAAGTATGGATGTGTTTAAAAATTGACTCAATAATATTTTAATGTGAGTTTTGGCGTAAAAATGGCTATTTATTTTTGCATCGTTTGTTACCAAAAAAAATATTTTGGTCAAAAATGGAATCAATGGGTTTTTGAACTTAGCCTACGATTATTGCCTCCCTGATAATCTTACCTGTTTGATTTTATTCATTATTTTTTTTTCGCAGTCGGTTTATTCCTCAAATGTGGAATCAATAATATCGAATATAGAGGAAATATTAAAATCCACTGGGGATGATTTGAATAAAAGCCTCAAAGTTTCATTAAAGCTGTCGTCTGTCACGGAACTCGTAAGAGAACTCGTAGAACTGGCACACCTTTTGGTAAAAACCGTGAGAAGATACATAAGTCAACTGCTAATTATCGGTGGCCCATTGGCCAGTATAGTGAAGACTTTGGAGGATTTGATAAATATTCCTGATAAAGTTGAGGCAGCACTGACTCAAATCGAGGAAGGATTAGAAACCGCCTTGACTACTCTGTTGGCGGCTGTTGGGAAACAAATCGACACTCTCATTGAGACAATTGGAACGATTCTAAGAGAAGTTATCGACAAGCTCATGTCCCTCTCACCGTTCAACATCACCTGTGGAGATGCGGTCGAGACAAATATAATAGGTGAAGTGACATTAGCAGGCAAAGCCATGATTATATGCGTGAACGCTTTTACCGCAACCCTCGACGGCTCAATCTTAAAATCAGTCGTGTTGCTGACGAGTACGGTAAAGAATCTTAATGACGGTATTCAAAATCTGAGCGAATGCAGTTTAATAACGGTGCTATCGTGTGCAGTACATGTAAGTATGCTTCATTTTTATTTATTATTTAATGTTAGTTTAGGAGGTATAATTTCCAAGCCGGGCATGCCTGCATGCAGATGATGTGGATATTATCTGTGGGAATATATAATACCTAAATTATAAGTCCGTTGATAACGAACTGTTTGCCCGTAAGAGACAGAGAATAGGGACAGAGAGAGCAGGTAAAACATATATGCGGGCCTAAAGGCCTCTCACTCCGTTCCACCTGACTGTGACTGAACCGACTGCTATCGACCTAAATGCCGGGTAGTTCGTAGGCTCCGGCGACGGGTAAAATCATTTGGCCAATCCTTGTATTTGAATTGACGCTGTGAAAAAATCATACATTTTAATCGCTTAGTGTAAACGTCGGCAGCGCTAACAAACTCGACGGCTGATGTGGTGCGGCAGCGTATCTACCGCATTTTTTGTCTCTTTCATGTACCTGGGTTGCCATTACGCGAGAATGATCACACATCCTAATCGTAGAGCTTACTAACATTGCCAGCTGTAAAATGTAGATCTACGCAGAAAAAGATTTCATACTTTCTAAACGCTGAAAACTGGCAATGTTAATAATCTAGACGCCGCCTATTATGTTTATCCCTTTTAAGCACCCACGCGTGACATTAAGTTAGAAACAGAACGACACTAAATTAGTTTTCCAATAAATGGGTAACTATGAATATACATATCAATGAATTATATATATAAGATCATTCCTTATGAAAAACCAATTCTCCTGGTATAACTTTTGTCTCGAGCCATGTATAGAAAAACTGAGTTTTACGTGTCTAAAGGAAACAGCTTCCGCCTTAGCAAAACGCTTCCGCCTTAGCAAAGCTAAAACAGAGCATATATGTTACCTACATATTCTCACCAGTCAGAAATAATGATTTCCATGCTCGTATATGCACAACAGAAACCCCAATACTCAATGTAGACAAATTCAGATATCTCAGCTCTGTTAAAAACTCATAACGCAGCGTTGATGACGGCCTCACAAACTGCATAAATGCATCATGGCTTAAGTGGCTACCTCTCTCGAACTGTAAAAAATGGACATTTTGCAGGGAAATTTAAGTTACTCCCTCGTTCATTTAAACAATAATAAAAAGATGAGTCTTGGAGCAAATTTCCTAATTTTTAGTACTATGAAGCGACATTACAATATTTGGATGGTTTTCTGAATAAAAATAAATAAAAGCTGAAATTGTCACCTTTTTGTATATTGCATTTTTCTTGGAATCTATAGGGGCAAACAACTTGAAACTATATTGTTAAGACATGCCAAGTAAATGATTAAAATGTGATGAAGCCATATTTTTCATTCTTTTCATTTTTCATTCTATGCTTTCAAAAAACCAAAAAACATTATTTGTCACGCACGATTTCAGAAGAATAGTAACTTTGCGCAAGCAATAATAGTTTTTCGGCGTATCGCGTCCCGCTGGTGATTCGCTTGCCTTAAGAATGGCATCTAAGCGCAAGCAATAATAGCCTTTAAGTGTATTGCGGCCCGCTGGTGTTTTACGGTGCGATCATTCCGCTTTATTTAGCCAACAGCGGCCCCTGAATTTGGGATACAGGCGAACAAGCCAAAGCAACGCAGCGGGTAACCAAAATCATAATTATAATTATAAATGCTTCAAGCATAAATGTTATACGAATAATTAGATAAAGTTCCGCAGTTTCATGTGACATTTTTTGCATAATATTCTATGGTTTATCAGCAGTAATACGCGGAGGAAATCGATAATAATGACCAAAATGGCTATATGAATTTTATAATATGTATAATTCTTAACTCTTTACCGCATGAGATTTTTAAATACTATGAAATATATATACGCCATTTTAGACATTGGATATAGCCTAGAAAAAATATTTAAAAAAATCTACAACTTTTCCGTTAGAAAAAAATCTAAAACAATTTCTGGTACTTCACATTCCCCAGTTATCATACTGTTTGCGATAATCTTATCTGGTAGAGGCTTTAGTTGAATATTTTCAACATCAGACCTCAACATTAAAATAGCTCTATTCAAAATGTCGTGTTTCTCTATGTCGTTGAAATTATTCTGCACCAAGTGCCCGTCGAAAGGTTTCATGATTATCTTGTTGTTCACGGTTACAACAGCGATTTTTTTTGGAAAAGATTGCAACAATCTGTTTTCCTAATGGTTCACAAGTGACAATGGTACCAGTATTTTCATTCTTAAGTTATTGACTATAAAGTTCTTTTAAAAACGATAGGAAGTATGATTGTCTCCTTGTAATTACCTGTTTGGCAACGAAGTTACAAACTTCTCCATACACTGATTTATGAGCGTCTCTTGATTTGTGCCGTTGAGTTTTTGGAAGCTGTTGCTTTTCTGATGATTTCAGAATCAGGTTTCGCAGATTAATCATACAAATATGGTAATGCATAACTAGTTCTTTCGCTGTTTTTGCGTTGATTCTATCTGATAGAGAAACATCAGGGAATTTGATGGCATACATTTTCAAAAACTTGATAGAATCTGACTCCATAGCAAACAGCGGTAGTTCACGTCCTTTGAATTTTTTTCTATTCTTCTCACAAAAAATAAAATTTTCTGGTATGGAAGCAACCTGTTCTCCTTCAGAAATTTCTTCATCCTCTGCATCCTTTTCTCCCAACAAAGATTCTGGTAAACTGCATGATGTGCTCTCTTCATAACTCGTATTAGAATGAGCATTAAAAAAATCAGACAGTTGTTATATTTTTATTGATTGTATATTTATTTATTACCTACTAGCTTTTAACCGTGGATACCTCGCCTGGTAATCGTTATGTAAATCTTTAGAGGTTTTAATATTAGTAACATAATATTAGAATATAGAAAAATCCAGCAAGTTCGGCAACATTCTCGGTTATTTTAGAAAAGTTTCTATCAGGGCATGGTTTTCCATGTCATTCCCGAAAGTTCGGGAAACTTTCGTAAGCGATTACAAAATATCATTCTACAATTATTTCAAATGATGAAATATTTTCTTGCGAATGTATTTTTTAAATTGTCAAATCACAGTAACACTCACCTCGGTTCTGCCGATGCTTCTGATACCGTTTCATCAACTTTAGTTGCTCTGTACTTTTTTGGCAGAGCTGTGAATCGTTCATAGCACTGAGAATGATACATGTAATTGGTAGAGATAATTGTGATGGTAGTGTCACATGATTCATGTATAATTGATGCTTTTGTCGAATATCAAGCCCCGCTTTACATTTTGCAAGTGTTTCTAGTAATAATGATCGCAACGGTTCACATTAAAGCAGAAAACACAAAATGGCTTCGAAGGATTGGGAGTGAATTAATTAATTGATAGCAGTCAATAATAGCATTATTTATCTAAATTATAATCAACGATCTTTAAATATACCCTTAGTTTGTTAATTTTTAAAGACAACATATGTTCGACACAATGGAAAAGATATTATTATAACAATAAAGGTAAATTTAAAACATGAAAAAATGTCATGAGAGAGGATACACATAGGAAAAAATGTAAAATACACAAATTTATTTATTTATTTAATAATAATACATTATAAAAAAGTATTATTGATAGAAATACATTTACATATTATTTTAATATTGTTTGGAACAGCTGAGGTATAGCAAGTAGAAAATACATAGAGGAAGTTGGATTTTATAGTTAATAGCGTCTGATGAAACTAGTAGAATTAGTAAAGATTGGGGAGTTTAAAAATAAGTGCTCCAGTGTGCAATCTCTGTGTCCAGAGTCGCACTGCATCCATTAGGAAATGATAGGTCAAGTATCTTTGATTAATCTCATCAAAGTCAGTGTATGCAGTCCGAAATTTATTTAGGTGATAGTTTATATGTCATATTACATGAATATAATCGTCAGTCGGCATCAGAGTGGTGGAAAGTCTGCCAGCTGGACCGCAAAACTTGTCGCGCTCTCAATGCATTCGATCGCTGTGCTTACCTTTCAGAGGCTGAACTGACGGTCTTTCCACTATTGTCGTGGCGTCTGACGATTATTTTCATGTTATGTGAACCACAAAATATCATCAGAATGAATGGTAACCTGCATACTATGACTTTATTTTCTCAGTTTTCCAACACGTTCATTAGGGTAACTGACGCGCATTATACCCGCGACAAGCGTCTGACGGGTCTTTTTATGTAAATGTATAGTTAGTAAATATTGACCTGATAAATTTTCAGCGTGCATAAAATAACTCATATAACGGAACATAACATGACGGAAAACATTTCTCGACAAGTTTCGCAGCCTCCCACGACTCCACCCACCGCTACTGAAGGGTCTGACGGTCGTTTACCTCATGAACAATACAAGAACTACCAATGGTATAAAATCTATCATGCATAAAATGACTTGATGAAAAGTGACATTACCTCCAGGTATCCACTTTTAGCCTGGGAGACAGTGGCAATTTTAGCTGTCTATATTCAGGATATAAATAGATAATTTTTATTTTTATTTAAGCAAAACTTTACATACCTTAATGGGCCATAGGTCTGGAACTGGCCACTTGTGTTAAACATATTTGTATTTCTGGAATTATCCACTTATTTTTGAAAATGTAACTTATTTTTTACGTCTGTCATTTGTTATTTGCGGCGCCATCTTGAAACCTTGAAACTTGAACCTAACGGAGGATTTAAGTCGAAAATATATTCGATGTATGATTTTTTACGAATTTATATGTCGTTTAAGCCGACAAGAGTTCAATTAGCATTTGGCGATGAAGCCCTATCTCGTAGCTATGTGTACTTCTAATACTATTGTATAATGAATTCAAACGTGGACGTATTCATCTCCAAGACAATTCACTCGAAGGCCGGCCGGCGACAGCGGTAACAAAAACTAACATTGATGCTGTGCGACAACTAATTCAATCGGATAAAAAATAGATGTCAGCAAATTCGTACAACATTAAACATTGGCATGAGCCAAGTGCAAAATATTTTGCACGCAGGTACACCTGAAACTCGGAAACTTTGATCGAGACGGATACCGCATGAATTAACGGAAGATTAAAAACGACCGCGTGTAGAGTTGTGTGATAAAATGATAAAAAAATACGACGGAGGGCAATCATTAGCAGTATATGTATGGTAACATAAGACGACATCTGAGTGTACAATTACGAACCTGAAAGAAAAAGTTAATCCGCGGAAAGAGTTGATTTTCTGTTACCATTTGAAGAAAATTGCTGCAGAATCGCATCGAATGCTTGTTGAAGCTTAAAGTGGGCATGCTCTTGGTAAATAACAGTGGCAATTTTGACGTAAGAAACGAAGAACGGATGGTCACTGAAAAAGTTTGAAGACAGTGAATTACAAACATTGTTGGATGAGGATGACTCGCGGATCAATTAAATGACACATGAGAAGCCATCTCTATATGTTTGAAAGCCATGGAAAAGATTCAGAAAATGGGAAAATGGATTCCACACGAACTGAATGAAATGTAACAGGAAAAGCGAAAAAACCACAAGCAAAATGCTGCTCTCCAGGTACAAAAGAAAGTCATTTCTTCATCTAATTGTGACTGGGGATGAAAAGTGGATCTATTTTGAAAATCCTAAGCATCAGAAATCATAGATAACTCCAGGTAAACCATCGCCATCGACTGCAAGATCAAATCGCTATGGTCGGAAGACTATGCTATGTGCTTGGTGAGATCAAAAGGGTGTGATCTATTATGAACTGCTAAAACCTGGCGAAACTGTTAATATTGAACGCTATCGATAACAGACGGTCGATTTGAATCAAGCTTTGAGTGAAAAACGACCAGAATATCAAAAAAGGCAACACAAACTGATATTTCAGTATGATAATGCACCATCATACAAGGAAACGATTGAGGCGTTTAGTTGGGAAATACTTTCGCATGAGGTTTACTCATCAGATTTGGCTCCGCCTGACTTTCGCTTATTTGCATCGATGGGACACGCACTAGCTGAGCAGCGCTTCACTTCTTACGAAAATTTACGAAAATGGCTCGATGACTGGTTTGCTTTAAAAGAGCAATAGTTTTTTTGGCGTGGCATCCACTCGTTACCAGAGAAGTAGAAAAATGTATAACTAGCAATGGACAATACTTCGGAATAAAATAGATTTCATAATTTTTATACAATAAACGTCTATTGTGTATACGAAAATTCCGGTTTCATATTTACAGACCTGGTATATCTCCTCGTGGGGGTTTCATTGACCTCCACCACCAATATCGATCCCTATTATAGCAATCTTATCACATAGACATCGCTGAACCACTTCAATTTTGCGGAGCAGTCCAAATGCGAGCAGTGCTTCCTCGTGGCAAATAAATATATGTAAGTTTTGTAGTCGAATTTACTGAATTTACGAACGGTATTTGCAGATCGTTAGCCGTGTCGTATGCATCGGCCCACGCTGACATGGGGTCACCCTTCCGCAACGGATGCCCACTGCCTCAAGCCGCTAGGACCGCATTCTACGCTGATACTGTCCCGTACAATTTTGGCAAACAAGGTGGGGTGACCAACGGAGCTCAGTGGTATAGCCTACACGGAGGTATGTCATAGTCTATGTTGGTGATGGGATGGGGGATAACCGATCATACGGCTACCCGCACTTAGCCTATATATCTCTTGGCCACCAGTCCATTTTATAGCTCCTGCAACCAGCTCACATGGGAGTGCCGTTACAGATTCCACAACAAACGGAGGCCGCATACATCAGCCATATCAGCCTCATATGTGTCCATTACTTTCTCTCTTTTTACAGCCAAAGCTGGACATGTACCTTAAACACGACATACTTAACCGACTTATCAACGGGGTCGTCGCCAATGGCATTTCCGGGTGGCGATTTTTCAATCAATAGAGAAAATGTATGAGAGACGACGTCTTTTTCAATCGCTTTTCATATGACGTCATCTCATATACGATATTTTCTTTATCGACTCAAAAATCAAGGCCCTGATCAAATCGGTGGTCGTGATAATCCCTGCCTTGCAAGTCTGCCCGCTTCCTCATTGCCTCTCACTCCTTGTGTGACCTATCTGAGGTATTTTCTGTTGTCATTTGATATATCCGTTCACCAGTCATGCCGCGCAGACCATGGTCAAAGCCTGTGTGCGAAAACAATGAAGTGCCTCTTTGATTTTTTAAATGAGTGAACCACTTTGCTAACATTTAGAAAAAATAACAAAAAGAAAACTCGATTTATGCCCCGTTCTACCTAATACTACGGACAGACTAAAAAGCGACTGACATGATATAATTTCCTCGCACAAGCCATCATTATTTATATCAGACAAACATTAATAAATACTACATATTGATTGTTTTGGTTGGCTTTAAAGCATCGCGTAAATAAAATACCCGGCGCGGCGGTGTCGCCCGGTGACAATGTACCGGGGTTCACCAATCTCTCACTTCTCACTCATCGCAAGAAACAGTGAATTTCCACCGCTTGCATTATCGCCTTACGAAAATATTTCATGAAAAAACGCTGATAGTATTACCTAATAAACCTAATCTCTGTCAGGCAGGAACGCCTCGCGGCGTTCCTGAGTACCTGGCGCCTGTGTGCGATGCACACGTTGCACATAGGTACGGATCGGCCCTGTATGCGGTTATTAGGTACTATTGGTAAACGTATAAAATTACGCGTTTTGTGATTTTTAAATTCGTGAATATTACGCGTAAACGAGCCCGCACGTAATAACACAATACAATAGATGAAAAGAATCTATATAAACATCATATAATCTATATCATATACTTATGCACTATTATGCGCGTATTCAAGAATTGAAAAACACACATGCGCGCAAATAAGCAAGATAGAAAGCGAATACAATTGTCTATGTATGATTACCAATACCTATTGAAGATGTACCTATACATACGTATGGTACCTACATGGTACTATCTAGCTAGGCAATAACAATTTTTCTTTCGTTCATAGGGATGCAGGACTTCAATTACCTCGCTTCTAATTGTTTCGAGATTACTCTAGAACTCGGCTGTGAGAAATATCCACCGAGCAACGTGCTCGAGCAGGAGTGGTTCAGAAACCGCAAATCTTTATACGACTTCATGTGGCGCGCCCACTCCGGAATCAGAGTGAGAAGCCTTAATAATTCTATATTTATACGTGAAGGTAAACTATACACCGCAACGCTACAATTTTATTTATGCCTTTATTATAGGGTTTCGTTCGCGATCAGCATGGCTCACCGATCGGCAACGCCATCATCCGCGTTCGCAATATTACCAAAGACTTTTCAAGCAAGCAAATAGCGCACGATGTGACTTCTGGTCTAGCCGGCGCCTACTACAGGTTACTGACTCCTGGTGTCTATTGGGTGACAGCACTTCGACAGGGATATGCGCCCCGCACGCTGCAGGTGGTCGTTCCTGAAGACGACTTCAAAGGACAGACGACGCAGGTCGACTTCAAACTATATAAACTACAGGTAAAAATGGCATCATACATAGTTTTATTTCATTTTTAATTTTTATCCATCCAGCGTAACTCCCCATTTTAAAATAGCTCGAAACGTTTATGTCTGATGATCCATAATTAAAAATAAGATTAATATATAAATACATAATTAAACTATACATGTAAATAATATTAAATCATGGATTGAAGCAAGATTCAAAATCAATTTTAGTTCATATCAATCTGAGTTTTAGTTGGCATGTTGACCATTGAAATACATATTCTACATCATTAGGCAGTGCATGTCTAGTTACACGATTCTTCCAATGGGGTCCATTAATTACGTGAGGTGTTTTTTTGTAATTTGGACCCCCTCTCTTGGTGATATTTGGTAAGATAAGGTGGGACCACCCGCAACCCCCACTTGAGATTCATTCTACAATTTTTAAACAATAAAATTTGTTTGATATTTTCATGTATTTTGCTTCATACCACTAAATACCTAATAATTGTAGCAAAATATATTTGTGTTAATATATTAAATGATTTTTTTTTGTTTTTCGTATTATTTATATCCACTTTCTATCAAAATAAAAGAATAACCGAAAAAATACTCAGTTGTATATTTCAGTATAAAAGCAAAGCGGCATGACTGATTGTCTGGTTGATTTTGTAATACAAATTGTTTAATCTCTTATAATAATGTAA